>ML095831.1:14473-53415 GCA_003697995.1 Taxidea taxus jeffersonii
CTCTCTCTGCCTGCCTCTCCGCCTACTTGTGATCTCTGTCAAGTAAAGAAATAAAATCTTTAAAAAGAAAAAGAAATGAAGGTAGTTGGTAGAGACAACTTTCTTTTATTTGATTAACTTTTCATTGCATAAGTAATACAGAAATATGTTTCTCCTTTATAAAAATTAGAACATTCAGGGACGCCTGGGTGACTCAGTTGATTAAGTGTCTGCCTTTGGCTCAGGTCATGATCTCAGGGTCCTGGGATCGAGTCCTGCATCCAGCTCCCTGCCCGGAGGGGAGTCTGCTTCTCCCTCTCCCCCTGGCTTGTGCTCTCTGTAGCTTGCTCTCTCTCTCTCTCTCAAATAAATAAACGAATCCTTTTTTAAAAAAGAATACTAAATATCATTTCTTAAATTATCCTTTATTAAAAATAAAAGAACATTACAGAGAAGACTAAAATCCTCTAACCACTGCCACCAATCGTGGTATTCTCACTTTCTGGAGGTAACCACTGTTACTTGTTTGGTGTGCCCTTCCTGGCCTTTTCCATGTACTAACATGTAGTGTTGTCTATAGTATAATTTTACATATGTACATACATATAAACATATGCATATACTTAGGCATATTTTACATATACCTATTTTCCATATAGTATAACATTATGTATAAAGTAAGGTACTTTAGTGTTTTAACAGATGTGCTACGGATGTCACGTACTAGGAGAACATCATGATTTATTCAACATTCCTCTACTGATAGTCATTGAAGTTGTTTCCCCTTTTGTCCCTAGTCGCTAACAATTCTACACCAAAAAAACTGCTTTATACACACTGGCCTGGGTGGGGAAGGCGACAAGAAGGGTAGGGCTCACTGAAGTTTTAATAGACACCACTGGTCCTTTTGATATTTTCATAGATACTACCACACTGCCCTCCCAGATGGCTGTTCCAAGTTTTCTTCCCACTGGCAGTGGGAGTCTCACAAAAAGTACTAATGACCCACTGTCCCACATTTTACTCAACTCTTTTGAGATGTTTGGCTGTGGAGGGGAGGAAAACTAGCAAGTGGTAGCCAGAAGGGGATGAAAGACTGAGTTGAGGGGAGGTTCTTTTCTTTTTTCTTTCTTTTCTTTTCTTTCTTTCTTTCTTTTTTTTTTTTTTTTTTTTTTTTGTAAGTCAGCTCTACACTCGACGTGGGGCTTTGAACTCACAACCCTGAGATCAGGAGTCAAATTCTCCCCTGACTGAGCCAGGCAGGCACCCCAGAGGGGGGTTTTCTTTCTTTCTTTCTTTTTTTTAAGATTTTATGTACTTATTTGAGAGAGAGGAAGAGTGAGAGAAATCACAGAGGGAGAGGGAGAAGCAGATTCCCCGCTGAGCAGGGAGCCCCATGAGGGGCTCGATCCCAGGACTCTGAGATCATGACCTGAGCCAAAGGCAGAGGCTTAACCAATTGAGCCACCCAGGCGCCCCTCCCAGGGGGTTTTCTACCTGAGAAAGGCTTGTGCATGTTTTGATGTGCTGGAGAAAGTTTCAGTCGAGGAGTGGTTGAATATATACAAGAAAAGAAGAATTAATGACATAAAATTCCCAAGAAAGCAGGAGAGGACACTGTTCAAAACACAAGTAGAAGAACTGGCCTTAAATGAGAAGAGCCATTAATCTTCCATTACATTGGTTGCCCAAATTGATTGTGCAGCAGAGTTCCCTGGGGAGCTTGTCAAAACAGTTTGCTGTCCCTTCTTCCACTAGAGTTTGGGACTCTGTAGGTCTCAAGGCAGAGTCTGCAAATTTGCATTTCTAACAAGTTCCCAGGCCCTGTTCGTGCTGCTGTTTGGGGATGGAGGCTAACTGCACTGGGGGAGCCACTGTCCTACCAGCAGGAGGAGAGGAAGATAGGATGGGTAAAGATGTGGAGATTCGCGTGTTTGGTAACCAGAAGATGAGAGATTTCCCATCTATGGCCTTCTATTTTGTCTATTAAATAAGAGTTGAAGTCAAATATTGGGGTGCCTGGATGGCTCAGTTGAGCGAGTCTCTCTCGGTCATGATCTCATGTTGTGGGAAAAAGCCCCACGGGGCTTCATGCGTGAGCGGGGTCTCCTTGGGATTCTCTCCCTCTGCCCCCCCCCCACTCGTGAGCTCTCTCACCTTCAAATAAATACAATTTTAATATAAATTTTAAAAAAAGAATTGAGGGGACGCCTGGGTGGCTCAGTTGATTAAGTGTCTGCCTTTGGCTCAGGTCATGATCCCAGGGTCTTAGGATCGAGTCCCGCATCGGGCTCCTTGTTCAGTGAGCACTCTGCTTCTTCCTCTCCCTTGGACTGCCGCTCCCCCTGCTTGCGCTCACTCTCTCTATCTCTGACAAATAAATAAATAAAATCTTGAAAAAAAGAATTGAGGTCAAATATTGTTAAGCTGGGGGGCGGGAGGGGAGTGATGCTGGGGTAGAAGGTTAGAGAAGAGTGGAGAAATTTCTACAAAATGATTGCAGTAGGTAGAACAGTTAATTGACTAAAGATATGTAGTAAAATTCCTCATCTGCCCGATTGTGTCAGTTTTTCCAGTAGATATGGAGAAATTAAATTACCGGTTTCACCCAAGAGTGAGGTTTTTGCCACTCTAGTGTCTCAAAAAGACATCCAGTAGCTCATGCTGGAAACCTGGCCTCCCCGGGATTCCTCCCTCCCTCCCTATAGCCAATGTGTCACAAGGTCAATAGTTAACACTTAGTATAGAGCTTACTCTTCTCTAGGCAATGTTATAAATGTGTTGTATGTATTAAATTCATCTAATCCTGACCCTTCCTGTAAGTACTGTTATTATATTCATTTTGTAAATGAGGACACCAAAATAAAGAGAAATTAGTAATTTGCTCGAATTCATACAGCTTGGAAGTGGCAAAGCCTGGCTTCAAACCAGGCATCTCAGCACCAAGGTCTAGTTTTTAGGCAGGCTATTCTGCATTGTTTCAACTTCAAAACCAGCTTTCTGATCTACCCATGTTTCTCTATCTCCACAACCACTATCCTAGCATAAGTGGCATCCTCTCTTTCTCTGAATACCGCCTTAAACTCCTAAGTGGTTTTCCGGCTTCTGTGCCTGCCCCCTTTAACACTCATTCTCTTCTCAGCTGCCAGAGTGATCTTTCAAAAATATAAATCACCTCAAGTTTTTCTCCTGGATGAAAGCTTCCTATTGCTCTTAGCAGAAACCCCCCAAATCTCAGGCAGGACTTGGAAGGTTCTGTATATGTGCTGCTGAAGCGAGCACAGGACTTGGAAGGTTCTGGATGCTCTGACACTTCCCCAGTCTTCCAATGACACCACTTGCCACTGTTTTATTTACTCCCCATGTGCCAGTCAAAGTGGCTTCATGTAAGTTCTTCAAACACATCAAATTCTTTTCCTCAGCAGGGCCTTTGCACGTGCTGTGGCTGCTGTCTAGAATGTTCTTCCAATGGGTGGTTGCTTTCCATCATTGAGAACTCTCAGCTTCCATGTCACTTCCTCAGAGAGATCTTCCCTGGCTATTATAAGTAGGTTTCCTCCCCTTGCACACACATACTTTATTTTTTATAAAATAAAAGAGAGGCAGACAGAGAGAGGGGGGTAAGCAGGCTCCCCTCCCAGCAGAGAGCCCGATGCGGGGCTCGATCCCAGGACTCCGGGATCATGACCCGAGCCGAAGGCAGAGGCCTTAACCCACTGAGCCACCCAGGCGCCCCTGCATACATATACTTTAAAAGAAAGTTCTGTATCTCTGCAACCTGTGTTGTTCATAGAGATTTTCACTTTTTTATTTTCTCGTCTGCTTTCTCCCTCTCGTGCGCTCGCGCTCTCGCTCTCTCTCTCACACACACACATACACCACACCCCAACTAAAACCTAAGTTTCATGGGGGCAGGGACAAAGTCCACTTTATTCACCATTGTATACTGCAGGGGAGCAAAATGTGCCACCCCAAAATGTGTCTCTTTGGCACGTGGGTTATTTTAGGCTGGTGATTTTAATTTTTTTTTAAGTAAAAAAATATGCCCGACGTGGGGCTTGAACTCACAACTCTGAGATCAAGAGTCGCATGCTCTGACGACTGAGCCAGCCAGGCCACCCAGGCTGATTATTTCTGAAAAAACAGAGGACTCAGGAAGTTTTTCTTTTTGCCCTTAACTGCCTAAAAGAATCTAGATCAAGGACCTGCTCCAGGGAAGGAGGTATCAGCATAGGAAACTGTAGTTTAATAGAAACTAGATGTAGACAGGGAAGAACCTGGTGAAGTCTGCTTGAGTTCTCTGTCCCACTGTTTCTGAATAGCCAGGCAAACATTTGTTTACCAAATATTTGCTCTTTTTCATCTTCCCTTGAACTGCCTGCCTTCCCTTTGGAGCCCCAGACCCCTACTGCCTTCTCCTTAGTCTAGAATGACATACCTACTTCACTTTTCCTGACTGTCTTTGGAATCTCTCATGCTTTTTTTTTCTTCTTTTTTTTGTGGATTTCCTGTAGGTACATAATTAAACTAGATTTTCTCCTCTGTCTCATGTCAATTTAATTCTTAGACCAGCCCGAAAACCTTGAAGAACAGAGGAAATTTTTCCTCCCCAATGATACAGGTCCCAATCTTGGTGACTAATGCCCAGTAGTAGGTTCTGATCAATATCCAGCCAGGGAATGAATTAATAAACTTGAGGCAGCTGAGGGGTACTGTGTGACAGGAAGTTGGATATGCAGGTCCAGGAGCTCAAGGAAGAGATCTGGCATGGAAATATAAATCCAGGGAGACATAAGGGTATTTATTGCAGTGGACACTCTGGTAGCGGATTCGATTGCCTAAGAATTGAGACTAGAATGAAAAGGCGAGAGGGTCTAGCAACAAGTCTGAAGAAACTCCGATATTTAAAGACCTCTTGTAAAGAAGGAGCCCTTCAAAGACGTTTGAGGATGAATGAATGCTCTCTTACAGTCGGATGAATCAGTCTTTTCACTCATACCATCTGGATTTTGTGTCAGAAAGTCCTTTGGCTTCAGCCTTCAAAATATATCCAGAACAGGGGCGCTGGGGTGGCTCAATGGGTTAAGCCTCTGCCTTCGGCTCAGGTCATGATCTCAGGGTCCTGGGATGGAGCCCCGCTTCAGGCTCTCTGTTCAGCAGGGAGCCTGCTTCCCCTTCTCTCTCCTCCTGCCTCTCTGCCTACTTGTGATCTCTCTCTCTCTGTCAAATAAATAACTAAAATCTTAAAAAAAAAAAAAAATATATATATATATATATAACATAATAACGTCTCACCACCTCCACTGCCGTCTCCTCCACCCCAGACCCTATTACGATAGTCTTCTCTTCTCATGGGTCTCCCTGCTTTCACCCTGGCTCCCTACAGTGCATCCTGGACAGAGCAGCCAACGTGAGACTGTTAGGAGTTAAGACGTGTAAGTCACTCCTCAGCTCCCTGCTCATCAGTGGCTCTTGACTTCAATCCCATACAAGGGGAAGGGGCAGAATTTGCCACCCGCAACATAAGCCTCTTTGGCAAAAGGGTTATTTGCAAGGGATTATTTTTTAAGAACTGCAAACTCAGGAGAAGCCCTAAAAACCCAAGTAGAAGTTGCCTTTTCATAAGACACATTAACATTTACAAGGGAATCTTCATTCGTTAGGGTGTCTCCCTTTGTGGACCAGGAAAAGGATGACTCTAAACCTCTAGAAACTCTTATCCATGGAGATGGTAATGACTTAAACCTGCATAACAACCTTACCCTTGTTTCTTGTTCATTGTCTGCTCCCCTCCCTTAAGGGACTCCCCCATCCCCAACGTTTTTCCTTTGTTGTTAGCTGAAGATGCTAATTAAGATGATGGCTAGGGCCATTTCAGAAAGATACTCAGATTTCCTGGGTCTATCCCATGCAGGTAGGAGGGACACATGCTATTAAACTTGTTTTTCTCCGGTTCATCTGTCTTCTATTATGGGGTGAGGGAGTATATCCTCAGCTGAGAATTTAGAAGGCTAGAAGGAAAATTATTTTTCCTAACAAAGGTAAAGGCTTCACCACTGTCTACAAACATCTACAGGATCTGGCCCCTCTGCTACTTAGAATCCTCTCTTCCTACTCTCATGCTCCTTGACTCGGTTTCAGCAATACTGGCCTCCTTGCTGTTCTTAGAACATGGCGGGTAGGCTTGTCTTTCTGGCTAACTTTCCCCCCAGATATCCACACAGTTTACTCCCTCTCTTATCTCTGCTTTAAATATTACCTTAGTGGGCCGCCTGGGTGACTCAGTCGGTTGGGCGTCTGCCTTCAGCTCAAACCATGATCCTGGGGTCTTGGGATCGAGTCCCGCATTGGGCTCCCTGCTCCCTGGGGAGTCTTGCTTCTCCCTCTCCCTCTGCTTGCCGCTCCCCCTGCTTGTTCTCGCTCTCTGTCTCTCTGTCAAATAAATAAATAGATAAAATCTTAAAATGTTACCTTAGTGAAGCCAATTCTTATCTACCGTTTCAATGTTGCCCTCTTCCTTTCCATACTCCAGACCCCCCCTCCTTTATTTCTTGCACACCACTTTTCAACTTCAAACATGCTGATTGATTGATTGATTTGGATTGTTTACTGTCTTCCCTACCCCCTACCCCCAAATGTTAGTTCCTGGTCAGCAGGCACTCTTCTTTTTTTGTTCACGTTGGTATTCCCAGCACTTATTTCTGTGCCAGCACAGAACAGACACTGTGCTGGAATAAGGATCTGCTAAGTGAATAAATGGATGGATGGAAGGTCTTCATGCCCGGATGATAAAAACACCTACCCATTGGGGCACCTGGGTGTCTTAGTGCGTTGGGCATCTGCCTTCAGCTCAAGTCATGATCCCAGGGTCCTGGGATCGAGCCCTGCATCGGGCTCACTGCTCATCGGCGGGCCTGCTTCCTCCTCTCTCTCTGCTTGCCTCTGACTACTTGTGATCTGTCAAATAAATAAATAAAATATTAAAACAAAAACAAAAACACCTACCCATTTTTCCTCTAGTACTTCAGTGGTTCTACCTTTTCCATTTAAGTCTTTGAACTGGAATTTATTCCGGGGTAAAAAGTGTGGTATGAATCCAGATTTTTTCCCCCTTCAAATGCCTAATTGTCTCGACACAGTTTATAGCAAAAACCCATTGTTCGCCACCCCTTCATTTGAAATGTTTCTGAAAACATACTTCAGTTCCTTTTTTTAAAAATATTTTATTTATTTATTTGAGAGACAGAGATCACAAGTAGGCAGAGAGGCAGACAGAGAGAGGAGGAAGCAGGCTCCCTGCTGAGCAGAGAGCCCGATGCAGGACTCCATCCCAGGACCGTGGGATCATGACCTGAGCTGAAGGCAGAGGCTTTAACCCACTGAGCCACCCAGGCGCCCCTTCAGTTCCTTTTAATCAAGCATTAAGTTCGGTTAAAACTCATTACCTCTTTCATTGTGGCGAAAGGTCCCGCCGAATTAGATCGTCATCTCTTCAACCAGTTTCTATAGTGATACCAGAGCCACACTTTGGTTTACAAAGTTTTTATTTCTTGCTTATTGTAGCTAAATTGACTATCTTCTGGACAGTGGCTGCTCTAAGTGGTTTGGAAAGTCTCCCAATCTTTAATCTCATGAAATTCTTTCCTCCCTTCCTTCTTCTAGCTCAAAACCGGATAACAGATGTTTCTAGAACGCGTGGCAGGATATCTTTCTGGCGTTTGGAGAACAGGCGTAACTGGATGCAGAGCTAGCAACCTTACATCTGCCCTTCGTGGGAAAATGCACACCTGCCCAGAGAGCTTCGATTTGCTCATCTCAGAGTGAGCCTTAATTTGATGATCGAAGTTTATTTTTAAAGGTTTTTTTTCCATTAAGCGAAAGGTATTTCTTAATCATTTCATTGCCTTTAAAACTATAGAGTGCTTTTTGTTGTTGTTTGTTCTAGTATTAAAAAAAAGTGAGCCCTTTGCAGGTAAATTGAGATTTAAGACAAGGGTACAGTATTCATTGAATACTCACTATGCCTCCATCTCATACTAAGTGCCATGGAGAATAAAAAGAGCTTGCAAGTTACTCAGCCAGCATTCATTTGGCCCTGATTATATATTCCAAGGATACCGGGCAGTGACGTAATATTGCTTGAGTCGGTCATGGAGATGGCGTCTGGAGAGAAACAACCAGACCGAAGGAAAAATTATAGTAAAGAGAACAACATGTAACTATACTTGATGATAATCCAAAGGAGTAAGTTGAAAGAAAGCAGCTAAGGGAAAAATCGAGAGGATCCATGAAGGGGAGGGATGGAAAAATCGAGAGGATCCATGAGGGGCAGGGATGGGTTTCAGAGCTTACTTTTGGGCAGTGTGAGTCCTGCTTCTCGCACTGTCCACCAGTCAGATCCCTTCCCACTGGGCTGGCCCATGTCCCCTCTCCAGGATTACATCAACAGTACCCTGCTTCCTGCTCCTCCCTCCCCCAATATAGTCCCCAGACAGCAGGCACGGTGGTCTCTTTAAGATGGAGTCTGATCACCACGTTCCACCCCTTCAAAAGGCTTCCCTCTTCACTGCTACCTGGATCTAGTCAGTAGGCCCTCCCTCTCCAGCTTCTTCTTTTGTCCCCTCAGTCCTGACTTGCATTCTGGCTTCTTGCCCTTGGAAGTCCTGTCCCCACCCCCCCCCCCCCCGCCCCCTCCTTGGGCCCAACTGCAAAGACCAGACCTATCTGGTCCACATAGATTTACATTTCCCTCTTGAGACCCAGGGGCACAGGGACATTTATGGTAGAGTTGGCCCTGTTCTGCTCTAGACTAGGGGAGGCCTGGCTGAGTCTCAGAGCCTGGGCAAAGGTCCGGTAGTGCTCGGTCTGGATTTGAGACAGAGAAAGACAGCGCCTGCCAATCCAGGGGGAAAGATTTCTTCTGATTCCTCCTGGAGCTGCAGAATGCTTGCTGAGCCCGGCATTTAAGTGGTTTTTGCCAACCTGGCCAATTCCCAACTATTGCCACAGCCAGTAATTTAAATAACTCGTCCTGAAGGCAAATGGACAGGACTTTTGCTTCATTTGTCATTATTTGGCTAGGAAATAAAGGAACCAATATGCTCGCCCTACTGATTACTACTGAGCATTATGCCCTCCCCTAATGTTAATAATTCAGAGCTGGTTCCAAGGCTCCTTGGGGTTTTTACCCATGACCTGAACATCTTTTACTACTACCTGCTTGGCGTATACCCTAATACACTGTGGGCAGAGTAATTGTGTGTGTGTGTTTTTTAAGGTTCTATTTATTTATTTGCCAGGGAGAGAGAGAAAGAGAGAGAGCGCACAAGCAGGGGGGAGCTGGCAGGCGCGCGGGGGTGGGGGGTGGGGAGAGGCAGGCAGAGGGAGAAGCTGACTCCCTACTGAGCAAGGAGCTCCACACAGGACTGATCCCAGGACTTTGGGATCACACCTGAGCCAAAGGCAGGCACATCATCTACTGAGACACCCAGGCTTCCCTGGGCAGAGTCATTGTAGCTGTGAAAAAGAAAAGTAACAGTTGTTAATAAATCCTACCCCCACCAAGATCAACTGGTAACAATTCAGCATATTTCCTTCCAGTCGTTTCTCTCCATACGGATTTTCTAGTTAATAAAGTGCATTCTTGTGCCTTCTTTTCCCATCGTGTTCTCTTTCTTGGTGGTCTCATTCTTGTTTTATCATGTGTAAGCAACAATTTAGCCCTGATCTCTACTCTGAGCACCAAGTTTCTCCACGTCTCCATCCCAAACTTACTTCTCCGCAACCATTTTGGTAAGTGCCCCCCCATTTATGGCAGCCAGCTACTTAGTCATCCCTACCGACCTCTGTTGCCTCAATTGCACCCCAGCCCTTACCCGTCTGATTCATTAGCAAATTCTGCGCACACTATCTGTCCCATACACCTAATGATTGTTCCTTCCTCCCCATCTTCATTGCCACCCCGCCTAATTCAAGGCCATGTCTTCTCTCTCCAGGTCTGTTCACATAGTTGCAGAGGTACTCCTGGTCTCACACTTAACCCTCTGCAATCTTTTCATGGGTTCGAAGATTCTGCCTACCTCCTCGGTTCCTTCTCTTTTTTATTTTTATTTTTATTTATTTGACAGAGAGAGAGAGACCACAAGTAGGCAGAGAGGCAGGCAGAGGGGGAGGGGGAAGCAGGCGCCCTGTTGAGCAGAGAGCCGGATACGGGGCTCCACCCCAGGACCCTGGGATCATGACCTGAGCCAAAGGCAGAGGCTTAACCCACTGAGCCATCCAGGTGCCCCTCGGTTCCTTCTCTTGATATCCCTTTAATTCCTGTCACCCTGGATCTCTTTCTGTCTCTTGATCCATGCAGGCTCTTTCCCTCCACTTTCTGCTTAGTGCTCTCTCTTCTTGAAAAGCATTCCCGTGGCTAGTTTCTTTTCTCCATTCAGATCTGATGTGGCTTCTAAAATCAAATTTGGTCTCCTGTATATTGTCCACCAGAGCACCTAGTTTACTTGCTGGCACTAATCACAACATGCAATTGTTTTGTTATTTGTATTGCAATTTTTTCCGTTGGGTTTTTAATAAATTAGAGAATTTTTAACTTTTGTAATGCCCCCAACACGAGTGGATTGGCACAGGAAAAAAAAGACACAATGCCCACTTAAATTTGAGTTAAACATTAAGGTTTTTGTACATGGTCTGGGGACATAAAATTTATCTGAAATTCAAACTTAACTGGGCGTCCTCTATTTTTATTTGCCAAGTTTGGTAGTTCTACCTTCGACGTTAAGTGCCTTCTTGCCCTTGTCTCCGCTTGTTGAGTTGTATCCCCGCAGCCAAGCCCAGAGCCTGCCTTTGATTAGTAGGTGTTCAGTAATTGTTCTCTATGAAGTGACTATCTGTCTGCTGTTTCGTACTATTTCCTCCAAGTAACATTCATTTATCAGAATTTTCCCCACTCATTAAAAATTCCTGTTGAAGATATTTTGGGAAGATGTATTTTATTATTTAAACTTCTTTGTTTCCCCTTGACGCAAAATTAGCACAGTTAGGAGGATCAACCTTCATCACCTTTTTGGAGAATTAAATGAGTTAATGGGTATAAAGTTTAGCACCATGTCCGGCCCCCGGAATATGTAATAAATTTGAGTTCGGTATTAAATGTAGCCCTTGAAGCATTTTAGCGGAAAGGAAAAACGCGGGTCTAGAGAGCACGGGTGGGGGCTGGGAAAACGGTTACAAGCGGGCGCCGGCTAGAACGCCGAGGGCCCGGGGTAAGGGGCGGGGCAAGGAGTGAGTGATAGAGAAGACAGCCAATGGGGAGACTGGGAACCGCTCCCCCTCCCTTTGCGTTTCAAATTCTAAGCTCGGTTTCCATCCGGGTCCTTCAGCCTCGTTCCCGGGCAGTATAAAGTTTGCTGTCTCCTTTGTTCGCCCTCGTTGCGCAGTACTGCTAGCGGCTTCCCTCTTCCGATCTCGGATCCGGCGGCACTCCCTCGTGCTGAGCTGCTCCGAAGCCCCTGCCGGCGAGCTCGTAGGAGCTTGGAACCGTTGTCACCCCTCCGGTACGTGTAAGCCATTCCCTCGGCCGTTTCGCGTGCCTTCTTGCCACGTTAGAACTTGGGATTATCTCCCTGGAGATGGGGGTGGCGGGCGCCATTTTAAGAACCGAAAGGTGCCGACCTATTTCGACAAAGCGGCGCGCGTCCGAGGAAAACAGACGTGGGGGCTCCGTCCCGCTGGGTGCTTCTCGGGAAAGTTTGGTTGTCGCCTGCGGGGGTGGTGCCGGAGGTCGGGGCTGGAACGGGACGAGGGCAGAGCGCGCCACCGCGGTACCTGCATTGGGATGGCGCTGGCGCTACGGATGGGCACGTGCACTTTTACGCGGGTCCTTGTTCATTGGCAGCCTTGGAGAGGAGGCCCTTTGACTTTTCGCAGCCGCTGCTGGTAGCAAAAGTTACTCCCCTGACCAGTGTAGGTTTTTCTGGGTTGAATCCAAGTGTCGCCATTTTGTGTTTTCCACGCGGTTTTTAATGACGGATTTTAATTGGATTCTGCTGCAGTCACGGAGCGTTGAGTGATACGATGCGCGTTTCCACCTTCCGTTATTATGAAACGATACTGAAACCTTTTTTTATTGCTCCAAAGGAACCTTCTCGGTGGGTTTAGGGGTTTAGAAGACGAGGTATAACTTGGCTCAAACTTTAAATTTCTATTTAGATTGACTAGAGAATCCTAAGGAGGAAAGGCAAAGTTCTTGGAAGAGGACCTGCGTTCCTATGGCCTGTGACCTTGAATGAGGCGATACGCTTTAAAAAAAAAAAAAAAACCAGTAGGGTAATTAGAAGGTGATAATTGAATGTTTAAAAGGGAACACATCTAGGATTAAAACTAGAATTGCTTTTTCAGACGCTGAGTAGCTGTTACTTTATTAAAATTATCGAGGTGGATTAAAGATGAAGGTATTAAGTTGGTCCTTTTAAGTAGTTTAAGATAAACAGCTAGTTTAAGGTAAACTGCAGTATCACTAAAATACCTGAATTGCTTTCCTGCTGAGGCTTAGGAAACTATGCTTTTTTTTGTTGTCTGCAGTTTTTAAGGAATGATAATCTTAGTGAGACAAGAAATATGTACCCCATAAACTTGAACTTTTTATAGGGAGGTAATACTGTTCTTTTTCAACAGACTCTCACCAGGGGGAAAAAATGGTTGAAGCAGATCGCCCAGGAAAGCTTTTCATTGGTGGCCTCAATACAGAAACAAATGAAAAAGCCCTTGAAGCAGTATTTGGCAAATATGGACGAATAGTGGAAGGTAAGTTACCTGAAAGCATATAGGGAGCTGTTAAAAATGTAAGCTGTGATGTATTTGATTGCGTTGATCGTTTGAAATGATACATTATTTTGTCCTCTAAGAAGTTCTGAGCTTACATTTTGTAGGTGCACTTTTGTTAATTAATTCGAACTAGAGTAACACTCCCCCCCCCCAAAAAACTTTTTCAGTTCTGTTGATGAAAGATCGTGAAACCAACAAATCAAGAGGATTTGCTTTTGTCACCTTTGAGAGCCCAGCAGATGCTAAGGATGCAGCCAGAGACATGAATGGAAAGGTGAGATTGCACAATAACTTTACCTAATGCATAAACAGTGTTACTGAAGTCTGGTCTAGGAAAGTTCTTGACTTGTGTTTGAATGTGCACCTTTCCAGAAGAACTCTCCACTCTTCCGCCTTTTGTAATTGCACGTTTTTGCAGAGTTGTAGATTATACTCATATTGTTTCAGTTGAGAAAATTACATGACCATGTGTTCTCCAGAATCCATAGAATGCTTTGATATCTTGACTTTTCCTTTTCTGTTAACACATTTAATAATAAGTTGACTGTCTGGCTTTTTAAATTTTATTGACCAGCAGTGTTACGGATTCACCTCATATTGATTCACCTCATATTGGAGTTAAACTGATTAGTATCATTCTAAAACACTTAGAATGGAAAAGTGACCCTGTATTTTATCGCTTTTCTCAGATTAATTGGTGAACTAAATTTTCCTGAAAACTTCATTTTGGAGGGCACGTTGGTGTCACAAATGCATAGTGAATGGATGTGCAAGATCTGTTTAAATATTGATGCAGTTAACTGTTCTGATGTTTTTTAGTCCTTAGATGGAAAAGCCATCAAAGTAGAACAGGCCACTAAACCATCATTTGAAAGTGGTAGACGTGGACCACCGCCGCCTCCAAGAAGCAGAGGCCCTCCCAGAGGTCTTAGAGGCGGAAGAGGAGGAAGTGGAGGAACCAGGGGACCTCCCTCACGTGGAGGGCACATGGGTAATGACTTCTACCTTAGGCTTGTTGTACAATTAGGAACTGTAAACCCCTTACCAGTCTGCATTGGTTAAGTCCTGTAGTAAATTTTCCAGCTTTTTTTTTTTTTTTTTTTAAGATTTTATTTAGGCAGACAGGCAGACAGAGAGGCAAGCAGAGGCAGAGGGAGAAGCAGGCCCCCCGCCGAGCAAGGAGCCCGATGCGGGACTCGATCCCAGGACGCTGGGATCATGACCTGAGCCGAAGGCAGCTGCTCAACCAACTGAGCCACCCAGGCGTCCCAATTTTCCAGCTTTTGATACTGAGAAGACCTCATTTATCAAAGTCATGACTTAGAGAAACCTAAAAGGCATCCTAAGTTAGTATTTAAAAAAGCAATGGATGAAAAAAAAACGGGCAATGGATGGGAGCCTAGCTAATAACTCTTGGTGACAGGTAATGAGTGAGTTTCACCTTAGATGTAGAGATTACTTAAATACCAAAACAGTGAAACTGGAGAACAAAATTGTCCAGAATTTGCAGAAAATTTTTGATGACATGTATTTTGGTGTATAAAAATGAAACCGTTGGTATTTTTCTTCGAAGCAACTTATGAGTTCACTTCACTCCCTTACACTTGGTAGTCTTAGGCAAATGGAAAGCAAGGTTCCCCAACTAAACAGAAAATAGTCATTGATAACAGCAAAGAAAACCTAAATAACTTTTATTGATGCTGGAATTAACATGTTTTTCTTTTCTATTTCAATGTAGATGATGGTGGCTATTCCATGAATTTTAACATGAGTTCTTCCAGGGGACCACTTCCAGTAAAAAGAGGACCACCACCACGAAGTGGTGGTCCTCCTCCTAAAAGATCTGCCCCTTCAGGACCAGTTCGCAGCAGCAGTGGAATGGGAGGAAGAGGTAAATGCTGGATTTATAGAACAGTCTGTTCTACCACTATAACAAAGGATTGATAAGTGAATTTCAAAAGTGATGCTTTAAAATAAACGTAGGAGCGCCTGGGTGGCACAGTCTATTAAGTGTCTCCCTTGCCCCACGTGGGTCTCCCTGCTCAGCCTGGGGGGAGCCTGCTTCTCCCTCTTCCCCTCTCTGTTGCTTGTGCTTTATCTTGTTCACTTGCTCAAATAAATCCTAAAAAAAATTTTAGGGGGTGCCTGGGTGGCTCAGTGGGTGAAGCCTCTGCCTTCGGCTCAGGTCATGATCCCAGGGTCCTGGGATCGAGCCCCACATCGGACTCTGTTCAGCAGGGATCCTGCTGCCTGCCTCTCTGCCTACTTGTGATCTGTATGTCAAATAAATCTTTAAAAAATGTTTTAAAACCTTAAATATAAAAAATGATGCTTAGGAAATGATCTCATGGACTACAGGTGAATCCTAGGTACATAAAGTTAGAAGTATTGAAAAGAATTGGTTTGTGGGTAGGAAATTTTTAAAGAAGAAACTTCTTTATTGAGTTCTAGTGTCCTACTTGAATCCCTGCTTTTCATTGCCTGAATGTACATGCACATTTTGGGTATATTTAAAATTTTTTCTTTTTCTTAAGCTCCTGTGTCACGTGGAAGAGATAGTTATGGAGGCCCACCTCGAAGGGAACCCCTGCCCTCTCGTAGAGATGTTTATTTGTCCCCAAGAGATGATGGATACTCCACGAAAGACAGGTAACTGATGAGTGTAGGGGTGTGTCTTCTTAATAACTGAGGTTGAAGGGAGAACTTTGGAAAAGTGATCCGAGTTAAATTTTTGTTTTTTCAGCTATTCAAGCAGAGATTACCCAAGTTCTCGAGATACAAGAGATTATGCACCACCGCCGAGAGATTATACTTACCGTGATTATGGTCATTCCAGTTCACGTGATGACTACCCGTCAAGAGGCTATAGGTAGGCACTGTTGCCTGCCGCAGTTGCTGTAAAAGATGAAGTCGCTCTGAAATTGATGCCCTGTGCCCTAATGAGTTTTTTCTTTTTAACACAGTGATAGAGATGGCTATGGTCGTGATCGTGACTATTCAGATCATCCAAGTGGAGGTTCCTACAGAGATTCATATGAGAGTTATGGTAAGATACTGGTTGAGGGTCTTTGAATATCACCAGCTTGAGTTTTTAGGTTCATGAGCCACTTTATTAGGCTGTGTGGTGCTTGCTTTTTAAGGGATATTTGCTTGCTTTTAAGGGGTAACTTTATCAGCTGGGCTTTTCCTAGTTTTGTGAGGGGCTTTTGTTTTTTCTAAGTTTTTTTTTTTTTCTTTTTGAGGCTGTTTGCTTGCTTTGGAGGGGATTTTGCTTGCTTAAATTGGCAGCCTTATGTGTTTTCCCCCAACAGTGAAAATACAGTTTAAAAATTTTATTAACAAGATCAAATGTTTACCATTGCAATATGAAGGAAAGTCTACAGTTCAAAATTGCAACTTATCACTGGAAAGTGTCTGAGTGCCTACTGTAAAATAACAAGCTGTCTGGAATATCCTCTTGAAATACACACCGTCTTCAGTCTTTTCAAACAAACATTAAAACCCATCCATTTCCGTATCTCGGCAGATGAGCAAATCCCTGTTAATGGCCAGCAATGGCAGAGTTTAAAACCTCCCATTTAAGAAAGTAAACGTTTAATACAAGAATTCTGTAAATTCAGATTTAAATGTTGTATATATACAATTATAGTGTTGCCATATTACCTGACCATTGACCCTGCAGGTAACTCACGTAGTGCTCCACCCACACGAGGGCCCCCGCCATCTTATGGTGGAAGCAGTCGCTATGATGATTACAGCAGCTCACGGGACGGATATGGTGGAAGTCGAGACAGTTACTCAAGCAGCCGAAGTGATCTCTACTCAAGTGGTCGTGATCGGGTTGGCAGACAAGAAAGAGGGCTTCCCCCTTCTATGGAAAGGGGCTACCCTCCTCCACGCGATTCCTACAGCAGTTCAAGCCGCGGAGCACCAAGAGGTGGTGGCCGCGGAGGAAGCCGATCTGATAGAGGGGGAGGCAGAAGCAGATATTAAAAGCAAACAAAACTTTGGACCAAAACCCCTGTTCAAAGAAACAAACACAAAAGTGGAACCTTTTCTGTCATAACTACCCAAGGACTACTAAAAGGAAAAATGGTGTTACTTTTTTTTAAATTTCCTGTTTAAGTTCCCCTTCCATAATTTTTATGTTCTTGTGAGGGAAAAAAAGTAAAACCTGTTTAATCTTATTTGACTTGATGACATTGCTTTCAATAAGCAAATGTTAAATGTGTTAAGACTTGACTTGTGTACTAGTGTTGTAATTTTTCAAGTTAAAAGTGTCCCTAAAGGCCACTTCCTAGATCTGATTTTTCCCAGTAAGTGAGGCAAAGCAATTCTAAGACCTTCCACAAACATCTAGCCATCTAAAATGGAGAGGTGAATCTTTCTGCCTATACAAACAAGCTAGCTAGTAGAGGGTGGTCGGGGTATGCTACTCGTAGGATTTCAGAGGGTCTTCAAACTGAAATCTCAATGTGCTCAGTATGAAAAACCTGAGATCAGATGCTTATGTAAGGAAAGTGCTATTCGCCCAGTAAACCCAAAAAACCAAATGGATAATGCTGGCCATATTTTGCCTTTCTGACATTTCCTTGGGAATCTACAAGAACCTCCCCTTTCCCCTCCCCCAATAAGACCATTTAAGTGTGTGTTAAGCAACTACAGAATACTAAATAAAAAGTTTGGCCAAAACCAACCGTGAAGCTGCAAACGGTGCTTGCTCTTACTGTTTCAAATTTTTGCAACTCTGTAGTGTCTCACTTTTAAGGAACAGCTTGATTGCAAAGGAGAAAATAGATAAGCAATGAAGTTATCTCCAACTTCTCAAAGGCTTATGACTTCTAAAAAGTGAATCTATCAGCATTCCACATCAGATTTAAAGCATCAAATGCCTGTGAAACAGCAAAGATGGTAAGCAAAGCAAACTAGTTTTTCCGTCTAAGTCGAGATTGAACACTTACCTTCCTCATAGTACAGTGAGACATACTGTACCTCATGGCAATGGAAATGCTTTCTAGATTAAAAAAAAACTTTTGGAAAAGCAAAGTGTTCGATAGCATATTAGAAGTCCTCCAAATTCAACACATGGATTTTTCTTTTTTTCTTTTTTTTTTTTAAAGCATGTATGACAGTTAAAGGCCTTAATAATACAGCTGTTGTTTCCCAATGGCAATCTGGGGCTTGGGAGGGGGTGTCTTTTTTTTTCTTTTTTTCCTTTTTTTTTTTTTTAAGTATTTTTGATGAAGACCTTTAAACATGCTTCATACGTTTTAACATTTTTCAAAATAGCCTTTTAGTCAATATAGGAAATGGCTTAAGTTTGGGGTCCCGATGTCTGCCCCTGTAAGCCATTGCAAACTTGACATTTAGTTGGATGCCTGACTTGTTTTTAGTTCTATGGAACTACACTGTATGGAGAAAATCTATTGCAAGTGGTCTTTTAAAAAAAGCAAAACCTGAGGCAGCATGACCCAGGTCCAGCCATGAAGTTGAAAAAGATGCTCTTGAATATAGTAAACTTGAAGACCTCCAACTAAAATCCTTACACTGCACTTATTCCTTCAAATAAGTTTTGTCCGTTCAACTTATGGATTTAACATGGCAGTGCACCATTGGAACAGAATGAGAATCCATAAGCCATGCGACTTAACCATTTTAAGCCATTCCAGTCCATCCCAAGCCAGTGAATCTACCACCACTTTGAGAATTAGTAGAACATGAAATAACGTTAAGCTGCAAGTCTGAACTTGCCTTTTCTTTCTGGAAAAGAGCAGTTGTAGGCAAGTTGTGAAGATTTTCCTTTAAGAGCGATAACTAGTTACGTATTTAATTTCTACAGGTTGAGGATTTTGGTCATTATGCTTGGAGTGCTGATTTATTCACACTAGATAAAGCTGGCAGCAAGAGAAATCAAATGCTAAGGTAAGTTTCAGAAGCCGGGGCCTTATAGCTGTAAGTAATACTTTTCCTACAGTTGCATACCTGTGGTATTAAGTTTCTTTGTGAAGGGGCTTATAATCTAATTTGTGGATTAGGAGGATAAAGTGCTGTAATGTCTTAACACCCAGTACATTAACTTCCCCATTAGAATGTAGGGCAAAGTTATTTTAAACAGGTGTGTTTCCATGAGTGGCTCCGTCATGCACTACTAGTGCTTTTTCCTGGAGTCTGTACTTTCCAGTGGAGTTACTTACCCAGTAACTGGGAGTTTGTACCTCTTAAGCTCCTTTATAATTAGCTTGTTTTTGAACATACAAAGCTTGCTAATGTAGTCCCCATAAGCAGTGGTTGATTGGAGCTGTACACTTCATTTTCGTGTTTTGGTATGTGAACAAACGACTTGCATGAGGTTTAAACTTGCTCCCATGCATTTCTGTAAGAGGATACCCCCTTTTTGAAAAAATTTTATTTACTTATTTGACAAGTGAGAGAGGAAACACAAGCAGGGGGAGTGGGAGAGGGAGAAGCAGGCTTCCCACCGAGCAGGGAGCCGGATGGGGGGCTCGATCCCAGGACCCTGGGATCATGACCCAGGCTGAAGGGAGACGCCCAACGACTGGATACCCTTTTCATTAATGGCGCCTCCTCAGCCACAGTATAACTTGGCTAGGGGAGAACAGATGCCATGGCTTCTCAGTTCCCACTTGGAGAGTGGCAGTGTCACTGGTGTATCGATGACTTAGTCGTACTCAATATTACCAAAGTGCTAGCAGGAATTATTAGAGTGTTTTGGGTTGCATTTTACAACTTGCAGTTTAGAGCAAATGTTTTCATTGCCAGTTAGAGCAGTAAGAAAAAATACATTTAGAGAATGGGTAAGAGGGGGGAGTAGTTTCCAGTATAAAAGAGGGTCTTGTGATCTGATCACATGCTTTTCATTTTACAGAGTTGTTGAAGCAGAAGAATGCTGATTGTCGATAAGGCACAACAGTTGCATAGCAGTACTCATCAGAATTGGTTTGGTGCAGGCAATAGATTTTTGCCTTCGAGGGTTCCTGTGGATCTAAGGAAGGAAGGAAGGCATCAATGTTGGTTAGCACTTAACTAGGGAGTGGTAGTTACTTTAAAAAAGTAATTGGCCAGATAAAGGGGAGCAGCTAAGGAAATTGGTAAGTGGAGGCAGTAAGTTCTTGTGGTTCCTTATGTGGATTTTACAGCTTTGGTTTTCATTTTGCTAAAGTCCTGGGGACAACTCTGCAATTTAGAACTTCTAATTATTGCTGTCAGAAAGCTGAAGTAGAAAAATGAAAGGCACGAGTGGTAACTCTTTATCCAGTAAACGGATTTTTCAGCAAGTGGGGACATTTGGTGTAGTTCATCCAGAAGTGGGGTTTAGTCATAAAACGAAGGAGTAGCATCTGGAAACGAAAGTAACTGGAAACAGCTGAAACGATTGAAAGCACACTTGAAAAACTGGAAACAAATTGGGCCACTACTTGGCTTTATTTTAAGTGTACTGTTCGTAAGTCTGCCTTACCCCACCACCTGTCTTGGAAACAAACCAGTCATGTTGGAGACTAAAGCTGATAGTATGTAAAGCTAATGTTCTTAAAGGGACTGGATTGGAGTTGTCGGGTTAGAAGAACTAAGTACAAAAACTTCCGAGAATTTTTTCCATCGTAAAATCAGCTGTCATGTTCAGTCTTCGCAGTTGTGAGAAATAGTCCAAAAATTGTAACCCTCATTGGACAGGCTCTTCCAATCCTGGACCATGATGAGGGGATTGACCAATTTTAAGTAGCTGTTACACTTAAACATAGCTGTCTTCCTCAGTCCTGTAATGTAAATTACCTGGAATTATGTTTCTCATGACTTCTCAGCTCGAGATTTTATTTAGGTAAATTGAAAATAGGGTAGAACATAGGAATTAATCATAGTAGACGTGAACACTAAATTCAAATTCAGCATACCTAAATCACCATTCAGCTGTTGGCAAATAGTACACTGACCCAGCAGACTTATTCCCGCATTGGAAAAAGAATCCTGTCTTGATTTTTCTGGCTTTATACTGGTTGTAAAACAAAGTGATAAAGAATGTTTTGTTTAACAGTAGTTGAATATAGAACTTAGGTATTATAGATCACTTTTCTCTTTTTGGAATGTTTTGTATTTGAAACTTAATAAAACTTAACATGCATTTTTTGTGGCCCCTGGGTTTTTTATTTTTTGTAATAAGGACTACGGGCTTTTCAGTATGCTCTCCCTATGTCCCCCTCCCCCAAACTACTACTCCTGTACTTAGGGCAGTTCTGACCCGTTGCCACGGAACATCGTCACCAAGGTGGCCTGTTCTGTGACTCGGGCCCCCTAATTAGGGGAGTGAGCTTCAGGTGTAGGTATCAAGGTAATTGAGGTGTTTGCATTTCATCTTTACCCCTACATGGGTGAGTGGGAGCAGTGACATCAAAGGACTAGAAGTTGAAAGACCAGGGATGCACTCTTGGTGCTTCTGCTTAACTCTTGAGGGGAAACCGGTCCATTTTAGCACAGTTCAGTAGTGAATCCCAGTTTGGGCCTTCAGCAAGGCTGTTAACCCAGCGCCCGATGAACATACTTACATGTGGGTCACATTCTCTGCTTGTGGCGGCTGTTCTCTATACCTGACTCCTGGGGTACTGTGGAAAAGTTCAGTGACCATTGTCCCTTATCAAAGGCAGATTACCCGTGGGTTGGAGTGCAGGGCCTTGTGGAACCTCTGCCTCTAGAGGACTTCGGGGCCTGAACGTGGTGGCACAGAAAGGCAGTTTGGCTGGGAGGTCCTGTGGAAGGTGAAGCTGAGGTGGATTGGGTAGTGGGTGAGGTTTCCTCATCTGACCGGTTTAGATTTGTGACGTGGACCATACTACTGCGGCATCCTCCATTTTTATGGGTCCCTGTTATATGCGTGAAATCACCTGCATCTAAAACGTGTATTTGGGTTATATAGGCAGTTGAGAAAAAAATCAGATGGGAAAGTGCTGTCCACTAGGATGGCAGAATAAAGCCCTAAGTATTGTCCTGTAGATAAATTTCTTAGCTCCATGCCAGTTATTCTAGAAAAGCCAGTCCTTCCCATCAATGAAGTTGCACACATCAATACGCTTCCCTAAAAACACCTCTCTGTGAGCTGAATATTTACAGATTTTGAAAACGAAAAACTGAAATGTTCAAAAGTTTCTCTGTGACTTCTTAGACACCTGCCTATTCAGGACCATCTAAATGGAGAAAAAGTGGAGACGCATAGGTTTTTTTGTCTTTAAGCAAAATGCTTTTTCAGATTGTGCCCCATGTATCCATAGCTCCTTTTTGTGGCCAAAGTATAAGCATATGGTACAGTTTACCTGTTGATGGAGACCTGGGCCTGTTCTAGCTCTTGGCTCTTCTGAATAAAGTTGCTGTGAATATCCTAATACGGAAGTCTGTGTAGACCTGGGCCTGTTCTAGCTCTTGGCTCTTCTGAATAAAGTTGCTGTGAATATCCTAATACGGAAGTCCGTGTGTAATCAGATGAAAACACTTAAATTTGAAATTGCTGGATCATATGGTTGATACTTGGTTTCATAGGAAGTTGCTGTTTTTCCAAAGTTGTAACGTTTTACTTGCCACCCACTCAGGTTATTCTGTGCCATTATCAGTATTTGGTGCTTTTAAATGTAGCCATTCTGATGGGTACCTTGTATCTCGTTTAACTGTATATCTCTGATGAATAAGTAGCATTTCTGTTTTTTAAAAAAGTTTTATTTGCACTGAAATGACACAGATCTTGTGTTCAGTTTGATCAGTCTTGGAAAAGAGTTGGTAACCCATCTATCAAGAGGCAGGCTATTAGCCTTCGAAAAGTTCCTTTGTGCCCCTTACCAGTCAGTGTCTCTTCTCCCAGGCCCAGAGAAACAACACTGACCTGGTTTCTATTGTTGCAGGGTAGATGTGGCTATTTTAGGATTTCATAGGAGTTAAAGCTTACATCACTGTGCTTTGTCTAGTTATGTTTGGCGTGTTTTTGAGATTCACCCATGTAGGTAGTGTTCATCTTTTGGTGCAGAGAATTCTAGTGTAGAATTTACAGTGTATATCATCCATCTGTTTTGGTAGATACCTGGACTTCCAGCTTTGGGCTATTACAAACAATGCTGCTGTGACTATTGTCCAAATCTTGGGCATACAGTTCCATTTCTTTTGGATAAAATTTGGAGTGGAATTAATGAGGTAATAGGGTGGACTATACATGTTTAATTTTTAAACTGCTGAGTAGTGTCCCAAGAGTAACATTTTATGCCCTCCTAGCAATTTTTTAGTGTTCTGGTTGCTTTCCAACATGGGCGGCTGTTGATCTGTTTCATTTTACCCATTTTAGTGGGGGTGGGGTGGTATCACATTAAGATTTTAATTTGCATTTCCCTGATGACTAATGCTGAGCACTTTTTTAAAAAGTGAACTTTATTTTGGGATGGTTTTAAATTTACAGAAATGTTGCAAAGATAGCATAAAGCTCCCATATATCCTACACCCAGGTTGCCCTAATTTTAACTTCTTAACGTAGTTATGGTGTATTTGTCAAAATTAAGAGAGTAACATTGGTATTTGTACTACAAATCTGGTAGCTTTAACTTTGTTAGGTCTGTAATTCATTTTGAATTGATTTTTTTGGGTAAAGGTTGAAGTTTTTTTTTAAATAAGGATTTCCATTCCAGTATGTGTTGAAAACACTGCTCTTTGTTGAATTACTACCTCGTGGAAACTGTTACTATACATTTTTATTAACATATTTGACCTCAATTATTACTTTTTTAATATTTTTTAAAGAGTTTATTTGACAGAGATCACAAGTAGGCAGAGAGGCAGGCAGAGAGAGGAGAAGCAGGCTCCCTGCTGAGCAGAGAGCCCGATGTGGGACTCGATCCCAGGACCCTGAGATCTGACCTGAGCCGAAGGCAGAGGCTCAACCCACTGAGCCACCCAGGCACCCTGAACTCAATTATTGTAGCTCTATACTGTAAGCTGTCTAAAGACACTAATTTTTTTGTTCTTTGTAAAGATTTTATTTAAAAGAGTGAGCCAGGGACAGTACACCAGCCTGAGGTAGGGGGGAGGTGGAGAGGCAGAGGGAGAAAGAAGCAAGACTGCAGGGATTCTGGGATCCATGGGATCATGACCTGAGGGGAAGGTAGATGCTTAACCAACTGAACCACCCAGGTATCCCAAGAGATACTAATTTTTTTTAAAGGTATTTTTTTTTCCCCATGGAATGGTTTTTCCTCAAAGTTATTGTTGCTGGGTTTTTATTTTATTTAAAATTCCATCTTCCATGTTTAGAGGCGTTCTTAAGTGGAAATTTTTGCTTCTGTGCTCCTGGTTACTATAGATGAACTTGTTGGTAAGCTCTGAGGGCTCTTCAGCTCTGAGCTTCACTGTGGGGACTGTTTGTTTCCCCGATAACCAGTGACTTTAAGTTTCTCCTCTTAGGCTAATCAGATTCCTCAAGGAAATCTTGCCCACATTCCGGCCTTGGGGGTCTGGGGTATATTCACTGGTTTAAGATGTGAGGTTGGGAGTTCACTGTGTGTGTGGCGGGAGCTGATGGGCCTGTGTGCCCACACACGCACTGTGACCCCCACTGCGGCGGCTTCAGTGCTGCCTTAATGTAACCCCCTCCAGCTGGCTTGGCACCACTGTTCTTTGTCCTAACGTGGTGATGAGGTGGAGGAGGCTTGTTCCAGAGTAATTTGGGGGAGGGAAAAAAGGGGGTACAGTTGGAAATCTCTGGCCCCTCTCGTGTCTGTGGTGCTTACCCCTCTTGCATTTTAGGCCGCTCTCTCCTGACCTCCATCCCTGCCCTGGACTCACCTTGTCTAGACTGTAGGTGTTCCTCAGTTTTATCTAGACTATCTTGAGTTCAGGTTGAACCTCCGGCATTACCAGTCGTGTGACCTGAGGCAGTTTACTTAACCTCTCCTGGTTTCCTCGCGTATTAAATGGGGAGAAGAGTGTCTGTCTCCTAGCTTGGGTTGTCTCAGAGCAGGAGGGTTAAATGAGTTCATAGTGCCTGGCACGTGGTAAGTGCCAGGCAGAAGTAGATTTCATCATCTGCCCGTTTTCCTCTTGGGTGTCATCTTCAGGGCTGGAATTGGGGGATGGAGCCCAGCACCTTATGTTAGAATCTTGTCGAGGACTGGAAGTCCCTATTATGAGCCAGGGTTCTTCCTTTTTTTTTTTTTCCCCTGAGTCACAGTCCTCAGTTTTTTTGGTACATTATGGTGATTAATCCATACAGGGCCCTTCTCATTTCATTTTCACATTTTTAATTCTCACTCACTCCCATTTACCATTTTCTCCTCTTCCAAAGAGAGCAGGAGGATGGGGAGAGAGGGAGAAGCAGGCTCCCGAGCGCTCAGCAGGGAGCCTGACATGGCAGTCAATCCCAGGACCCCAAGATCATGACCTGAACAGAAGGCAGACGCTCAACCGAATGAGCCACCCAGGCCCCCCCATCTCCCACGCAGTGGCAACCATTCTAACGCATTTAATGTATATTGTTTTGTATGCACGTGTTTTTAAGCTACTGAAATGCTGTATGTGTCCAATATCTTGTCCTGTTTCTTGTAACTTCTCATCATCGAGTTTTGAAGGTTTAGCCATGTTGCCAATACATATCTAGTCCATTGCTTCTGACTATAGTTATTTCATGGGCTGCATCCCCATGTTTTGCCTTCCTACTCCAGTTTGGTGTGGAAGCCGGCTCTTCTGGGTTGTAGTGTACACCTGGCTGTCTGGGGTTTGCCGAGATTTGACCCCAGTTACGGGGCTCTCAAGGCAGATGGAAGGGGTTTTGGTGGACCCGAAGGAGAATAGCACTCGCTCTCAAGGAGTGTGCCCCACGTGAGGTTATTCCAGGGTTGGTTGTTTTTTTAAGATTTTATGTTTGTTTATTTCAGAGAGAGCAGGAGAAGGGAAAGGTCAGAGGGAGAAGCAGACTCCCCGGTGAGCAGGGAGCCGGTTGCAGGACTCGATCCCAGGACTCGATCCCGGGACTCCAGGATCATGACCTGAATCAAGGCAGTCCAACCAACTGAGCCACCTGGGTGCCCTGTCTCAGGGTTTTTAAGCAGAGGAAGGCTTATTTCTAGGCATTGCCGGCCAATCTGCTTCAGCTGGTAAGGGAGATTCAGAATGACTTGGAGGTTAACGATTGTGTGTTTCACCTGGGTCCAAACAGAAGTGTCCAGCAGGGTCTCATTCCGTATCAATCCCTGCCCTTTCATATGAGAATCTCTGTGAGCCTGTATTCAACTGTGGTGGTTATTCGGCACCCTGTACAGTTGATGTTCAGGACTATCAGCCCTGTGACTACAAGAGATATAAGTCATGGAAGCTCTCTGAGTCTCGACTGTGATTGGAGCAGACAGTTAATGGACTTGAGCCTGTGTTTTTCTTTGTAAGCATTCAGGTGAACTCAAACCACCTAACACTAGTCCTTAGGGTCACCTTACTGCTACAGGGTCAAGTGCAGCGAGCTTTTGGGCTCTCAAAGCACGCACTTCTGTGAGCACTTCCTAATTCATTGTGATGCTCCTACATGCTGTGGATTACTACCATCCTAGTTCCCATTCCGCAAGGAGCACTGCACTCAAGCGCAAAGGCATGAACAAACGGATCCTTAGATCCTGCTTTTGTGGGTTCATCTCCAGTTGTCTCTCCAGGGTCTGTCTCTTGGTCAATTCAGTATTTGTCTGGGTCCAGTAGGAAGAGAAACCAGTCATTTGATCAGTGAAGGTTTGATACAAAGATTTAATATATGTGGGGAAGATAGGATTACTAGCTAAAGAAAATTTTTTAAAGATTTTATTTATTTGACAGAGGGCACAAGCAGGGGGAGCAGCTGGCAGAGGGAGAGAAGCGGGGCTCTCTGACACAGGGCTCCATCTCAGGACCCCGGGAATCAGGACCAGAGCCGAAGGCAGATGCTTAACTGATTGAGCCACCCAGGCACCCCAGTAAAGAGAACTAGAATGACAGAAATAACATAATGTATATAATAGTCACTAAGAAGGTCAGCATGGAGTACTCAGGAAGAACCCCCTCACCCCTGCCAAGGGCAGTGATAGATCCAGGGAAGGGCCCTGCCACCAGCCCAGGGCTGAAATCTACGATTGGTTGGAGAGGCGTGGCTGTGGTCCCCTTCCCCTACCTGCAGAACTTAACTAGGGCTAATAGGGTACTGGAGAAGGTTGTTCCTGGGGAGAGAGGCCTCACCAGAGGTATTGGGCTATAAAGGGGACTGGGAGGCCTAGGGAGGCTGCTGCGCCTGGACAACCTCTAGAACTCAGGAAGGGCCCGAGGCTGGAGGGACCTGCCCTCACTGCTGGAGGGAGGCCTGGAGGAGTTGCCCAAGCTAGAAAAGCACCTCCCGTTAGAGCCTGCCAAACAAGCGAACCTGAACCCGGAAGCAAAACCCTCCCCGCCCCCCAGTGTCTCTTTGATGTCCTTTATTGATAAAACCTACTGTGCTATTGTGGTAGATTGGGAAATACATCTTTTGGTTTTCATCCCCAGCTCCTGAAGCAGCTCTGGAGGGATAAGGGTTAAAGGTGCATCTTTTGTTCTGTTTGGGTTTTGTGTTCAGTTCCTGAAATAGCTCTAGAGTGATAAAGGTGAAAAGAATGTCTTTTGTTTGTTCCCAAACTAGCCCCTTTCAGCCACACCCGGGTTTATGTTAATTACATTTGCTCTGGGAAAGTCCCTAAGGATGGGGGCTGGTTGCCCCGGGAACTGACCATGTGACTGTAGAGGATTAGAACTTTCAGCCCCACCTCCTCGACCTCTGGGAAGGGAGAAGAGTGAAGGGTGAGCCGAGCACCAGTGGCCAGTGATTTAATCAGTCATGCCTACGTAATAAAGCCTTCACAAAAGCACCTAACCAACGGGCTTTGGAGAGCCTCCTGGTGGGTGAACACACTGCTGGGGCAGTGGTACCCCCTTCCCTTCCCCAGACCTTGCCCAATGCATCTCTTCAACCGGGCTGTTCCTGAGTTGTGTCCTGTATGATAAATGGTTAATCGTGAGTACAGCTTTTTTCCTGAGTTCCAAGACCTGTTCTAGAAAAGGATCAAGCCCAGGGAAGGGGGTTGGCTGGAATCTCTGGTTTACAGACAAGTAGAGAAGGCCCAGACTCGTCATTGGCCTCTTACTGAGGCGGTCTTGTGGGACTGAGCCCTTGTAGACGTCAGCTCCAGTTGGGTGGAATTAAATTGCAGGCCACCCAGCTGTTGCCAGAGAACACATCAGTGTGGGCAGAAAAGACCTACCTTTGGTGGCCAGAGGTATGGAAAGTAGTAGATAGGAAGCAAGTTTTCCTTTTATATACTGTTACACACCAGCTGGTCAAGGGAAAATGTTTAAAGGGTTCAGATTTCTTTTTTTTTAAAGACTTAACTTGTTTGAGAGAGAGAGCGTGAGAGCAGGAAGAGGGACAAAAGGAGAGGGAGAGAGAATCCTGAAGCCCTGGGGCTTGATCTCAGACCTGAGCTGAAATCAAGAGTCAGACGCTTAACTGAGAGCCACCGAGGCGCCCCAGATTCATTTTCTAGAGCAAGCAAGATGTGAATTTGGAGCTGAGAAGCAGTAAGTCAATAATTGGTATGAACGGTAATGCTAGCCTTATAAAATGAATTAGAAAGTGTTTCCTTCTGTGTTTTCCAAAAAAGTGTGTTAATGATTGGCATTCTCTTTAAATGTCTGATAGAATTCACTAATGAAATCTAGGCCTGGAATTCTGTCTGTGGGAAGATTTCTTTTTTACTGCAAATTTTTAAAAAATTGTTTTTTTAGTTATGTTTGAGTATAGTTGACACACAATGTTACTTTAATTTCAGGCGTACAACTTAGTGATTGGACAAGTTTATACATTAGACGGTGTTTTTAAAGATTTTATTTATTTATTTGACATAGATCACAAGTAGGCAGAGAGGCAGGAAGGGGGAGGGGAAGCAGGCTCCCCGCTGAGCAGAGAGCCCGATGCGGGAAGATGTGGGACTCGATCCCAGGACCCTGAGATCATGACCTGAGTCGAAGGCAGAGGCTTAACCCATTGGAGCCACCCAGGCTCCCCTATGCGGTGTTTTTAAAGGTAAGTTGTGGGTTGTTGTTTTTTTTTTTTTTAAAGATTTTTTTCTATTTCTTTGACAGGCACAGTGAGCGAGGGAACACAAGCCCGGGGAGTGGGAGAGGGAGAAGCAGGCTTCCCGCTAAGCAGGGAGCCGGATGCGGGACCTGATCCCCAGGACTCTGGGATCCTGATCTGAGCCGAAGGCAGACGCTTAAGGACTGAGCCACCCAGGCGCCCCTATTACAGTGTCACTGACTATATTCCTTATGCTGTGCCTCTTATTCCTGTGACGTATTCATTCCAGGCTGGAATCCGGTATCTCCCACGCCCTTTCACCCGTTTTACCCAGCCTCCTATCCTCCTCCCCCCTGCCCACCATCAGTTTCTTCCCTGTGTTCATAGGTATGATTCTGCTTTTTGTTTATTAATTTTTTTGTTTTAGGTTTAATTTCTTGAGTAGATATAGGTCCATTCAGGTTTCCCACTTCTTTTTGTGTCTCTGGTAAGCAGAATTCCAAAGTGGCTCCCCAGATTTCTCTCTCTAGTCCCCGGGGCTGTGAATATATGTCCTAGTCATGACTGTGTTATGTTACAAGGTAAAAGGGAGGGGAACTTGGCTGGCTTAGTCGGGAGAGCATGTGACTCTTGATCTTGGGGTTGTGAGAGTTGTGAGTTGGGTACAGAGATTACTAACGTAAAAAAAAGTAAAAGGGGGGCGCCTGGGTGGCTCAGTGGGTTAAAGCCTCTGCCTTCGGCTCAGGTCGTGATCCCGAGGTCCGGGGATCGAGCCCCGCATTGGGCTCTCTGTTCAGCAGGGAGCCTGCTTCTCCCCCTTCTCTGCCTGCCTCTCTGCCTACTTGTGATCTCTGTCAAATAAATAAATAAAATCTTAAAAAAAGTAAAAGGGATTTTGCAGATTTAAGTAAGGTTACTAATCAGTTGACTTTGAGTTAATCAAAAGGGAGATTGTGCAGGTAGGCCCAGTATAATCACATGAGATCTTTAGAAACAAGTGATTGTGGGGGGAAAAAGGTAGAGATTGGGTGACTGGTAGCAAAAGAGATGTCAGAGGTCAGAGCATGAGAAGGATTTCGTGTGTCCATTCTTGCTTGCAAATGGAAGGGAGGCTTCTTGTCAAGGAATAAAGGTAGCCTCTGGACTCTGAGAGCAGCCCCAGGCTTGATGGCTGAGGCCGGAAGGGAACTAAATTCTGCCATCAGCCCCAAAGAGCTTTAAAAGCTGATTCTTCCCCAGAAGCTCCAGAGAATATCCCCAGCCCAGCCTGGCCAGCAGCTTGAGCTTAGCCTGACATATTCCCCAAAGCAGGGAACACTGGACTCTTGACCTACACTACTTGCTGCGGATACTCCTTTGACTCACTCCCTCACCTCTCCTAAGCCTTTGCTCACAGCTCGCCCACCCCAGCGAGACCTACCCTGACTGTCCTGTTTCATACTGTGTCTGTCCATCCCATCTCACACATTGCCAGCATGCCTGAGCTCCATTACCCTGCTCTCCTCCCCCACCCCCACAATGCTTATTACTTTCTTACATACCGTGTAATTTACCTTCTTACCATATCCATTGTTTATTTTCTGTCTTCCTCTGTTAGAGTATAATCTCCATGAGATCAGGGAACTTCGCTGGTTTTGTTTATTGTATCCCAAAAGCCAAAGTGAGTGCCAGGCACAGCAGGAGTGCAACAGATAGGTGTAGAATGAATGAATACACTTTTCTCGTTACTTTATTTCCCATATATCCCCAAATGTATTGCTTCATGGCCTCCCCAAAGAGAGACACCCTAGAGTTTCATGAATAATTCCATTCAGCTCCCAGGTGCAAAATCTCTAGGACCTTATCTTCATATTCTCCAATATATGGGCTAAAAATGTTAAATTTATCTCCTAACATTCTTTTTTAAAATTATTTTTTAAAGATTTTATTTATGTATTTGAGAGAGAGAGAGAGCGAGCATGAGCAGCGGGGAGGGGCAGAGGGAGAGAGAGAAGCAGGCTCCCCTGCTGAGCAGGGATCCCGATTTGGGACTCAATCCCAGGATCCTGGGACCATGACCTGAGCTGAAGGCAGATGCTTAATGGACTGGGCCACCCAGGTGTCCCCATTCTTTTTTTTTTTTAAGATTTTATTTTTAAGTAATCTCGACACTCAACATGGAGCTTGAACTCACAACTCCGAGATCTATGCTTCAGTGACTGCCCCAGCCAGGCGCCCCATCTCTAGATATTCTATATAAAGTATTGGAAGGAAACAAGTGTGATAGACAGGGGACAAAATTCAGGTTCAAAATTCAGGACAAAATTCAAAATTCAGGACAAAATTCACAACACTCGCTTTGGTAACTGGTCACAAGACCATATTGGTTTTTACAATGTTCTTCCTAAAATACCCATTTTATATTCCCTTTTACCTCATTTAATGGTGGTAGTTACTTCAGGTATGACCTGAACCTTTATTTCTTGAGGGGTAAGCCCTTGGTGCTCCTACCTGTGTGTGGTAGTAATCTTCCTTTAACTTTTTAAAAACATGAAAAACACCGAAGAATAGCACACAGAAGAGTGAACCAGGCAACTTCCACATCTGACAATGATGGAGTAATTGGTATGAAACCTGCTTTCCCACCATAAACAATTGTAAAACTGGACAAACTAATGAAACAACCAGGAGGATCCATTTCCTTGGCCATTTGGGTTGTTGGTAGATTTCATTTCCTTGTAGGTTATGAATTTAATGTCCACGTCACTTGCATGCTGTAGACTGGGGGATGTTCCGAGCTTCTAGAGGCTATCGATTTTTTTGTTATATCCCCTTTCCTCCAGCTTCAAAGTCGGAAATGGCATGTTGAGTCTTTGGCATGTTTCATCTCTCTGACCTTTTCTGCTCCCGTCTTCTATTTTTTTTTAAGATTTTATTTATTTATTTGTCTTCTATTTTTTTAAGATTTTATTTATTTATTTGACAGAGATCACAAGTACACAGAGAGGCAGGCAGAGAGAGAGGGGGAAGCAGGCTCCCCGCAGAGCAGAGAGCCCGATATAGGGCTTGATCCCAGGACCCTGAGATCATGACCTGGGCCAAAGGCAGAGGCTTTAACCCACTGAGCCCCCCAGGTGCCTCCCCCCTCCATCTCCTATTTTTAAGGACTTGTGTGGTTTGGACTGGGCCTATGTGGGTGATAAGAATGATCCCTCTATTTTGTAAACTGATGAGGAACTTTAATTCCCTCTGCAGCCTTAACTCTTCTTCTCCATGTAACATAACATTCACAGGTTCTGAGGATCAAGATGTGGACATCTTTGTGGGGAGACACTATTCAGTCTACCACACCCAGCTATGCTCTCTAACTGGAACCGAACTAGGAATCGGTAATGGAAATGCAGCAGGGAAATCGAATATTTGGAAAGAAAACATTAGCACTGTTAAGTAATCCATGGCTCAAAGAGAAGAATCTCAAAGAAAATTTCCAAAATATATAGAATTGAATGACAGTATAACATATCAAAATATGTGGGACTCATTGAAGGCAGTGCTGGAAGGGAAATTTTTTTTTTTATATAGTAGCTTCGTTGATAGGTAATTTACCCTTAAAGTGTGCAACTCAGTGGTTTTTAGTACATTCACAGAGTTGTGCCACCATCACCGTGAATTTATTTTCATCACCCCAGAAAGAAACCCCGTAACTGTTTGCAGTTACTTCCCATTCCCCGTGTTCCTCTCCGCCTCTCCATCCTAGAAGTAACTAATCTACTTTCTGTTTCTGTGGATCTGCCTGTTCTCGCATGTAAATGGAATCTTACAATATGTGGCTTTTTGTGACCGGCTTGTTTCACTTGACATGTTTTCAAGGTTCATCTATATTGTGGCATCTATCAGTACTTCATTCGTTTTCTTTTTTTCCAAAGATTTTATTTATTTATTTGTCAGAGAGCCAGAGCACACAAGCAGGGGAAGCTGCAGGCAGAGGGAGAAGCAGGCTCCCCACTGAGCAAGGAGCCAGATGTGAGACTCGATCCCAGGGCCCTGGGATCATGACCTGAGCCTAGGGCAGCTGCTTAACTGTCTGAGCCACCCAGACGTCCCAGTACTTCATTCCTTTTATTACTCAAATAATACTGTGTTGTTTGTTTACCCAGTCAACAAGTGAGGGACAGTTGAGTAGTTCCCTCTTCTGTTGGTTGTTGTGAATAAGGCTGCTGGGACTGTCCCTGTGCAGGCTCTTCTGTAACCATATGCTTTCAGTTCTCCTGGGTATATACACCCAGAGTCCTATTGTAACTCATTTTTGCCATTTTGAGTTAATACAAAATTCTTTTCCAGAATGAAACCATTCTTCAATCCCACGAAAGAGAAATTTTTATAACTAGAAAAGAGGAAAGTTCTCAAATCAGTAACCTAAGTTTCCTTCTTTAAGCAGCTAGAAAACAAAAAGCAAAATGAAACCAAAGCAGAAGGAAGGAGATAATAAAAATAAGGACATAAATCACTGAAATTGAGGGGTGCCTGGGTGGCTCAGTTGATTAAGCATCTGACTCTTGATTTTGGTGGTGAGATCAAGCCCTGCAGCGGGTTCTGTGCTGGGTGTGGAGCCTGCTTAAGATTCTCTCTCTCCCCCCCCCTCTCTCTTCCCCTCTCCTGCCCCTGCTCGTTCTCTCTTAAAAAAAAATCACTGAAAGTGTCGCCTGGGTGGCTCAGTGGGTTAAAGCCTCTACCTTCAGCTCAGGTCATGGTCTCAGGGTCCTGGGGTCGAGCCCCACATTGGGCTCTCTGCTCCACGGGGAGCTCTGCCTGCCTCTCTGCCTACTTGTGATCTCTCTCTCTGTCAAAATAAATAAATAAATAATTTTAAAAAATCACTGAAATTATAAACGGGAACACAATGGAGAAATCAGTGAAACAATGAGTCATTCTTCTGGGTGCTTGAGTGGCTCAGTCGGTTAGATGACTGCCTTCAGCTCAGGTCATGATCCTGGAGTCCCAGGATGGAGTCCTGCATCGGGCTCCCAGCTCCCTGGGGAGTCTGCTCTCTCTGACCTTCTCCCCTCTCATGCTCTCTCTCTGTCTCAAATAAATAAAATACTTTTTTAAAAAGTGATTCTTCTAAAATAATAAAATTGATAAAGCTCTAGCAAGTTTGACAAAGATAAAAAGAGAAGACGTAAATACCAATATCAGGACTCAAACTACAGATTCTGCAGATGCCGAAAGGATTAAAAAGGAGTATCAGGAACAACTTGGCACTCCTAAATTTGAAAATTTAGAAGAAAAGTGCCAATTCCTCCAAACTGCAAAGTACCTGTGATGGTAAATTTTGTGTGTCACCTTGACGGGGCTATGGGATGCCCAGATAAATAATCCAACGTTATTTGTGGGAATGTCGGTGGGGGCATCCCATGGAGCTGCTTTGCTCGCACGTGTGGAGAGCTGGCAATGCCTGAGTTGACGTTCACCCTTACACGAGCCTGTTCCTCCTCACCTGCAAGCCATGGATGGTCCTTACCCAATGACTGACCAGTGTGGGAGCGTGAAACTTTGGTTCCTTTGGCTTAAGTAGAGACAAACTCTGAGTCAAAATTTATTCTCAGAGTCCCCCGCGTGGATCATGCTGAAGCAATCTTGCCAGAAACTATGCCCTTGGTTAGCTTCTTCCTGTTTCCTGCTAAGCTTCCTCCGTTCTCTTGTCAGGTTCTCCTGGGACCACTTTTTTTTTTTTTTTAAAGATTTTATTTATTTATTTACTTATTTGACAGAGAGAGAGGTCACAAGTAGGCAGAGAGGCAGGCAGGGAGGGGGGAAGCAGGCTCCCCGCTGAGCAGAGAGCCCGATGTGGGGCTCCATCCCAGGACCCTGGGATCATGACCTGAGCTGAAGGCAGAGGCTTTAACCCACTGATCCACCCAGGCGCCCCCTGGAACCATGTCTTAAAGTTAGTTGCATGTATATGGGGACGCCTGGGCGGCTCAGTTGCATCAGTGTGTCACTTTGGCTCAGGTCACGATCTCAGGGTTGTGAGGCTGAGCCCCATGTTGGGCTCTGCTCAGTGGGAAATCTGCTTGAGATTCTCTCTGGCCCTCTCCCCTGTGCTCTTTCTCTCTAAAAGAAATAATCAAGAAGATTCCATGTGGGTGAATTCTCATCCCAGCATTTGCTTCTGGAGAACGCACCCTGAGACAAAGGGGGGGTTACTTATTCTTTATTCCCCCCGTTACCAGGTAGGGGGACATTTATTAAAGTAACACTTCTCTGTGTCCTTCACTCACTTTCCTCCCTGGGAAGAGTGCTGACACCTGGGTGTGGAGGAAGGGTCCTGGCGTTATGACACATGCTGGTTCATGGGCACAGTGGATGGTCTGGTTGGCTGATTGACCAAGTGCACCACCCCAGTGCTGAATTGTGAGTTTGGGACTAGGAATTTCGTATCTGTTGATAGATCAGATATTCTGTGAGCCCGTAGGTAGTGGTGCTGGCGGAGGCCTGCCTTGTGGGCAGCTAAAGCAGATCCATACTTGGCATATGTGTCAGTCTCTGCCAGAATGAACCCCGCTGACCTTTCCAAAGGGAAGAGGTCAAGATAAAATCATCTTGACACCAAGTCAGTGGTTGCTGTCCTCAGGGGATGGTGTCATATTGGGGATTTAGCTCTGGTCTCTGTTGCTGGAAGGTCAGATATTTGACCACAGCGATATGTCAGTCCATCTTGGCAAGAGGAAGACCATGCTGCTGGACCCGTGCGTAGCCTCCGTCACATCAGCTGGCCAGTTCGTCTGTCTTCTTGGTCACTTAGTGCTGCTGCTGCTCGGTGGTGTGTGTCAGCGTGAAAAGACAAAACCCTTTGTGTTGTGCCATTCCCCTAAGTCCACCCGTGTGCCTCTTCCTCAGGCCTCCTCGACCCCAATCTTCTCATCTTTCCATTCCAAAGCCCTGACTAGCCAACCAGACCATCCACTGTGCCCATGAACCAGCATGTGTCAACGCCAGGACCCTTCCTCCACACCCAGAGGATGACCAAGTGCACCACCAAAAGCTCTCCCCGCATCTTTTGTACAAATCCCTGAGTGTGGCCAGAGGGAAGCAGCTGCACAGCCGAGCCATCCATGAGCCAGGTGGGAGCTCTTTCCTTTCGTGGCAGGTCGTCATGCGTGGTGCTCCCCCTTCCGTGTGCCCATAGGTGTGAGTTGAAGGAGATGCAGCAGGGGTGGTAAGTCACCCACTTATGTGTTGGAACACCTGTTCCCGCAGCTTGCTTGTGCCCCCTGGGCCCGCCAGGGCCTCATCCTGCTGCAGGTACCACTTTATCTTACAATGGGTTGCTGCTGGGCCTGTGCAGCCTTATGACTGGGTAGCTCTGACAAAACCCAGCTCATGATGGCCAGTTCTGGGCATGTGATGTCACTTGATGTCCCAAGGTCAATGCTCAAATCTCTTCCACAGCCCATAGCATGTCAGCAGCTCCTTTTCAAATGATAGTTCTGTGCTTCCAGAGAACTGGCCTGGTCTTGCTCCGGAACCCTAAGGGTCTGCCCTGTACTGCTCCATTTTGGGCTTGTCAGCACTTTTTTTTTTTTAAATAAAAGATTTTATTTATTTATTTGACAGACAGAGATCACAAGTAGGCAGAGAGAGAGAGGAGGAAGCAGGCCCCATGCAGAACAAAGAGCCCAATGCGGGGCTCGATCCCAGAACCCTGGGATCATGACCTGAGCCGAAGGCAGAGGCTTTAACCCACTGAGCCACCCAGGCGCCCCTTGTCAGCACTTTTTTTTCTTTTCTTTTATTTCTTAGGGAGAGAGCATGAGCAAGCACAGGCAAGCAGAGGGAGGGGCGGAGGGAGAGGAAGAAGGAATCCCATGCAGATTCTGTGCTGAGCGTGGAGCCCGATCCGGGGCTAGATCCCATGACCCTGAGCTGAGATCACGACCCAAGCTGAAACCAAGAGTCGGTCTCCCAACTGACTGCTCCCCAGGTGCCCCAGGACTTCTTTTTTTTATTTAACCACAGATAGATTTTGGGGTGCCTGACTCTCTCAGTTGAAAGAGCATGTGACTTTTGAGTTCAGGTTCCCTTTTGGGTGTGGAGATTACAAAGAAAGAAAACACACACACACAAAAATGAAAAAAACCCAAACCAAACCAAAACTGCATATATGAAAAAAACCAAAAACAAGCCAACCCACAGATACCTCTAGTATTATGGACCTTTCTGGATCATCTGACCCAAGTGGCAGATTTGCATTTTACAGCTTGAATTGGCTACAGAGCCCTTTCTTGCCCTGGGCCTCAGTCAGACTAGTAGCCTTCTAGTTCATCCAGTGAACGGACCAGTGCAGTATTCCCAGTCTGGGAACATGTTGCTTCCAGACCCGAAGAGATCCACTTTATACCCTTCCTTAGAGGGCGGAGGAGTTTCAAAGTTCGAAATCACTTTGGAGCAAATGTCTTGGCCTTTCCCAGACCCCAGATCTCTAAAGCCCTCACTCGTGGGGCTCATCAGTGCATCTTCTTAAGGTTTATCTCGGCCTCTCTAGAGTGCGTATGTCCTGGACCACCCAGGGTACTTCTGCTTTTCACTCCTCAGATCTGATTAACATGCCGTCAATATAATGGACCCATATGGTGATCTATGAAATAGCCAGATGGTTTAGGTACCTTGGTGCTATATTAGGAGAGAGAACAGGAGAAATAACATAGCCCCAGGGTGAGACTGTGAATCCGTATTGGTGTCTGTTCCATGAGAATGGAAAGCATTTTTTATTTTTCTTCCAGATGGGCATGAAAGAATTTATTTTCCCAAATCCATAGCCACCAGCCACTAGAGGCTGTGTTAATCTGCTCCAGAAAAGATATCACATCCAGCTCAGTAAGTGTAATTGGGACTATTACTGGGCAGGAGCTAGACTAATTAAATGGGGATACAATGGGGGACCGTGACTATCGCATCATCTAATGTTCTGAGGGTGACACTAGTTTTTGCCATTCCTGGTGTCCCGGCCCGGGGATGTGATGTTTTTTTTATTTACTGTCTTGGTCACTGGAGGACTTTTTTGTCGAGGGGGTAGGGTTTCAAGGGCTTCCATAGGGGCTTTCCTGTTACAATAGGAAAGGGGTTGTGACTTTTCCATTGGGGTATTTGACTGCTGTCTTAGTCTCTTTGGACTGCTGGAACAAGACACCAGAGACTGGGGGGCTTATAACCTAAACATTCATCTCTCATGGTTCTGGAGGCCGGGAAATCCACGATCAAGGTGATGGCAGATTCTGTGTCTGTTGGGAACCCGCTTCCTGGTTCATAGACAGCCAAGCCGTCTCTTCACTGTAACTTCACATGACAGAAGGGATGAGGGAGCTCTCTGGGGCTGCTTCTGTAAGGGCACTAACCCCACTCATGAGGGTGCCGCCTTCATGACCTCATCACCTCCCTAAGGCCCCACCACCAAATTCCCCCTCCTTGGGGGTTAAGTTTCAACATACGAATTTGGAGGGGGATACAGCCAACTATAGCCACCTTAGACGTCTGCTTATCTAATCTTCATTATATATAAAGCAAAACCCTTGTTGGCTGTGCTCCTATCTTACCCCTAGGACACCATGTTTGCGAGTCATCTCCTTAGATACCTGTGGGTCAGGCATGCCTTGGTGACATCCGACCTTACTGCCCTCTGTGGTAATTACGCCCACCTTGCTTCTGACGGCTACATGCTATTACCTGGTCTCCCCACTCCAGAGTCCTAACACTCCACCTGCTCCTAGGGAGCCCAGTTCCATAATAGCATCTCCTGTCACCAGCCCTGCCTCGTGTCCCTCACGTCCCTCCCTCCCTCCTTCCCTTCCTTCCCTTCCTCCCCTTCATCCCCTTCCTTCCTTCCTTCCTTCCTTCCTTCCTTCCTTCTTCCTGTTGTAGCAGCGTAAGAATCTGAAACCTTGGGATGCCTGGGTGGCTCAGTTGGTTAAGCGGCTGCCTTCGGCTCAGGTCATGATCCCAGCGTCCTGGGATCGAGTCCCACATCGGGCTCCTTGCTCGGCAGGGAGCCGGCTTCTCTCTC
>RCUC01085183.1:0-10222 GCA_003697995.1 Taxidea taxus jeffersonii
AAAAAAAAAAAAAGCAAATGACTGATAAGCAATGAAAATATGCAGAACATCACTAGTCATTAAGTAAATGCAAATCAAAACCACAGTGGGATACATTGCACACCCACGTCTGGTGTCTAAGATAAAAAAGATCAGCAAGTTGGGTGAAGATGTGGAGAAATTGAAACTCATACATTCTTGGTTGGGATTATAAAATGGTTAGGTAAGCACTTTGCAAAAACAGTTTGGCAGTTCCTCAAAATGTTAAATATAAGAGTTGCTATATGACCTAGAAATTCGGTTAGGCATATACCCAGTAGAATTAGAAACATATGCCCACACAAAAACATACATTTAATGTTCATAGCAGCATTATGTAAATAGCCAAAAATGGAAACAATCAGACGTCAGTAGAGGAATATATAAACTATGGTATATCCATGCAATGGTATATTATTTGGCCACACACAGATATGAAATTCTGACAAATGCCACAACGTGGATGAACCTTGGAAATATTGTGCTAAGTGAAATAAGCCAGTCATAAAAGGCTACATATTGTCTCATGACATTTATATGATATATCTAGAATAGGCAAATCCACAGAAACAGAAAGTAGGTTAGTAATTGTTAGGGGGTGGTGGGAAAAGGGAATATGTATAGGATTTTTGGAGTCATAAAAATACTTTGAAGTTAAATGGTGGTGGTTGTCTAACTCAGTGAATGTACTGAAACTCAACGGATTCTGCACATACTTAAAAGGATAAATTTCTATCTCAATTAAGCTGTTCATAAAAAAAGAAAAGGAAACCATCAAACTCATTTCTAAAGTAGTGCATTTAACATTCCCTCCAGGAATGAAAGAAATGTCCTTTCTCTCTACATCCTCACAAATTCCTGGCGTTGTCAGTCTTTTTGATTTAGTGGTTCTGTAGTGCAGTGGCATCTCACAGTGATTTCAATTTGCATTTCCCTAAGGACTAATGAAGATGAGCTTCTTTTCATGTGCATATTACCCATTTGTGTATTTTCTTTGATGAAAAGGTCTATTGAAATCTTTTGCCCATTTAAAATTGAGTTGCTTGTCTTATAATTGTGTTGTTAGAGATTTCTTTCCAAGTCTTAATTTTTTATTATTAGACTCAACAAAGAATAACATTTTAATAAGTATGATCAGAGCAAGTAAGATGTAAGGGAAATAAGATTAAAACCTTACACGTTGTTCATTGCAAGTATAAACAAAAATAAAAAGACTAAAGTAGCTATTTCCCCCATAGTAAATGTTTAAACACAGTTTTGAACACACAGTATGTACTAATAATTTAACTTACTTATAAATACTGTTTTTAATGTGATAAATGAACTTGTTTCTTATGAAACTTACCTAATGTCGATCATACATATAATTGTGTTGTAAGAGACTTTGATCTCTTCTGCATACAGGTCCTTTATTAGATTTGTCATTGGCAAATATTTTCTCCCAGTCTTGGGCTTCTCTTCATTTTCTTAATGGTATCTTTGAAAAGCAAAAGTTTAAAAATTTTTTTTAAGTCTTAAATTTCAATGATAACCAGTTCATCAGTTTTTATCTTACATGGATCCTGCCTCTGATGACATTTCTAAGAAGTCTTTGTCTAGGCCAGGGTCACACAGATTTTTTTTTCCTGTTTTCTTCTACAAGTTCTTTTAGTTTCTTTTAGTTTTAGTTTTTAGTTTTAGGTTCTTAATCTGTTTGGAGTTAGATTTTACATATGGTGAAAGGTAAGTGACCAGTTGTTTCTGTATCATTGGTTGAAAAAATGATCCTTTCTCCATTGAATTACCTTGACACCTCTGTTAAAAACCAGTTGTCTAGGGGCGCCTGGGTGGCTCAGCGGGTTAAGGCAGCTGTCTTCGGCTCGGGTCATGATCCCAGGGTCGTGGGATCGAGCCCCGCATCGGGCTCTCTGCTCTGCGGACAGCCTGCTTCCTCCTCCTCTCTCTCTGCCTCTCTGCCTACTTGTGATCTCTGTCTATCAAATTAATGGATAAGATCTTTTAAAAAAAAACAAACAAAAACCAGTTGTCTACAACTTATGTAGTTTTCTTTCTGAACTCTGTTCTGCTCCATTTATCTAATGTGTCATCCATACCACACTGACTTGGTTATTATACTTGTGTAATAACTTTTGAAATCAAGTAATTTAAGTCCTCCAATGTGCTTTTCTTCCAAATTGTTTTGGCTATTCTTTGTTTTTTCTTTTTGTTTTTGTTTTGTTTTGTTTTCATTTCCATATAAATTATGGAATGAGCTTGTTGACACCTTCAAAAAATTCTCCTGGCACTTTTTTTTTTTTTAAGATTTTATTTATTTGTTTGACAGAGATCACAAGTAGGCAGAGAGGCAGGGGGAGGGGCGGGGAAGCAGGCTCCCGGCTGAGCAGAGAGCCCGATTCAGCTCCATCCAGACCCTGAGATCATAACCTGAGCTTCAGTTTAGAGGCTTAACCTCTAAGCTCAGAGGCTTAACCCACTGAGCCACCCAAGTGCCCCCTCTTCTGGGACTTTGAACTGTAATTGCCTTGAATCTCTTGTCAGTTTGAGAATTGCCATCTTAACAATATTGAGTCTTTTGTTAATGAACATAGTATAGCTCCCATTTATTTAGCTCTGACATTTTAAAAAATTTTGGTAACTTGAAATGATTGCTGTTGACAATTTTATAAAATTTTATATTTGTTCTTTGTGGGTAAAGATCACTAACCTTTTCACATACTGTAATCAGAAGAAGATATCCTGCAGTGTTTTTAACCTTGTAACAGGCTGTGCTTCCAGTGTTTTGATTATGTTTTTCTGTCGTAAAATTTGAAAAAAAAAGTCTTGAAAGGCACTAGGTAGGTATGATTTTGTCATATTGTGCTAACTGTGATATTAGTAGAAACTCAATTCTAGTGGGGGAGAAGACAGTAATACCATGTAACTTTGGTTTCGTGTTTCTCTTCGAAGGTTCTCCAACTCCATTCCTTGAAGAGAAAATGGCCTACCAGGGATATCAAAACATCCAGAGCTGGCCAGAAAATACAAACTTTTGCTTTGAACCAGAACAGTTGGTGAATCCTACCCAGACTGGTAAGTGCAGGCTTGCCTGTGACTGCTCAGGGTGAGTGATGATATAATCATGAAAAATTCGTAGCCGCCACTCAGATAAAACTTTGTAGTCTATATATAGCTTGCAAAGCACAGCCACAGTATAACCCTTTACCCTGAACATTTAGTTGACCCTTTCTCTTCTCGACCCCTTTTTCTGAGGCACATGCTTATCCAGGTCCCTCCCTTTTGAAGATGGTTTTGAGTAGGTTAACTGAAATTCATATTCTTTGAAGACTAAATGGTCAGTAGTACCTTAGAACCTTAATTCTTCCAGGGGTGCCTGGGTGGCTTAGTTGGTAAAGCGACTGCCTTCAGCTCAGGTCATGATCCCAGGGTCCTAGGATCGACCCCCACATTGGGCTCCCTGCTTAGTGGGGAGCCTGCTGCTCCCACTCCTGCTCCCCTGCTTGTGCGCTCTCTGTCAAATAAATAAATAGTCTTAAAAAAAAAAACCCTTAATTCTTCCAAAATGAATTATTACCGTAATAGTAGCACCATTTGTTGAATGTCTGTTTTGTGTGCCAGGCACAGGGGCTAGAGCCTTTTTACACATATTTTCTGTGTTTCTTACCTAGCTCTGCAAGTATATATTATCCTCATTTGACAGAAGGGAGAACTAGGACTCAAACCCAGTTTCTATAAAACCAAACTAATCTGTAGATATAAAAAGCATAATACGTAGGTGCCTAGAGCTGGAAATGGTGGCAGGACTGGATTGCGGTAGGACCTCAGAGGAGTAACATCAGTGCCTGCATGCCAGGTTGAGAGCTCAGTTTTCTGGTCTGCACTCGTATGAGACTTCTTTTTTACCATCTAACTTACCAGGTGCTCATAGCTGGTTCCAAAAAATGTAGTACTTGATGTTCTATAATTTCCCAGTTAATTGGCTATTCTCGATATATGGTAATTTTTAAAAACAGATTTATTGAGATACAATTCATACACCATACAGTTCACACTATAATGTATAATTCAGGGGCGCCTGGGTGGCTCCACCAACTGGTTAAGTGTCTGCCTTCAGCTCAGGGTCATGATCTTGGGGTCCTGGGATGGAGCCCCCAGTCGGTCTCCCTGCTCAGCAGGAGTCTACTTCTCCCTCTCCCTCCGCTCCTCCCCCCAACTCATGCTCGCTCGCTCGCTCTCTCTCTCAAATAAAATCTTTTTTAAAAATGAAATGTACAATTCAGTGGATTTTTAGTATATTCATGTATATATACAGCAATCACCAGAATCAATTTTTATTACCTCATAAACAAACCTTATACTCTTTAAATACCACTCCCTATCTCCTTATCCACCCCAGCCCTAAGCACTAATCTACTTTCTGTCTCTCTCAATTTACCTATTCTGGACATTTTATGTAAATGAAATTATATGTGGTCTTTTGTGACAGGTTTTTTGACTCAGTAAGTTTTCAAGGATCATGCATTTTGTGGCACAGATCAGTACTTCATTCTTTCAGAGGAACTCATAATATTCTCTGTATGGATATACTACATCTTCTTTATCTCTTCATCAGTTGATAAATGTATAGGTTGTTTGAGTGGTGGGTGGGGGTTGTTTGGTTTTGTTTTTTGTTTTTTTTACTGTTGTCAGTTAATGCTGTTTTAAACCTTCATGTATAGGTTTTTTCCCTTGGGTTTATACCTAGATGGGTATTGCTGATCATTTGATAACTCAGTGTTATCATTTGAGGAATTGCCCAAGTATTTTCCAAAGCAACTCTACCATTTTATAGTCCCACCAGTAGTGAATTAGGTTTGTAATTCCTCCACATCCTTGAAGATCCTTATTTTCCCTTTAGAAAAATTACACCTAACCTAGTTGGTATTGAAGTAATATCTTGTTATGATTTTCATTTTCATTTTCCTTTTGGCTAATGATGTTGATTATCTTTTCATTTTTTTCATATGTTTATTGGCTATTTGTATATCTTCTTAGAGAAATGTGTATTCAGATCCTTTGTCCCAATTTTAATTGGTGTGTCTTTTTTGTTGTCCTGTAAGAGTTTACTGGACCCTTAACAGATTTATGATTTACAAATATACAAATATTTTCTCCCATTTTGTGGATTGTCTTCTAATTTTCTTGGTAGTGTCCTTTAATGCATAAAAGTTTCTGATTTTGAGGAAGTCCAATTTATCTCGTTTTTCTTTTGCTGCTCATGCTTTGGTGTCATAGCTTAGACTCCACTGCCAAATCTGAGGTCATGAACATTTAACCTTATGTTTTTTTCTTTCTTTCTTTCTTCTTCTTCTTTTTTTTTTTTTTTTTAAGATTTTATTTATTTGTTAGGGAGAGAAGAAGCAGGGAGAGTGGCAGGTGGAGGGAGAAGCAGGCTGTCCCTGAGGAAGGAGCCTGATGCAGGACTTGATCTCAGGACTCCAGGATCATGACCTGAGTCAAAGGCAGATGCTTAACCATCTGAGCCGCCCATCCAAGTCCTGTCCTTATATTTTCTTCTAAAAATTTTGTAATTTTAGCTCTTGTATTGTAAGTTGATTTTTGTATATGGTTAAGAGGTAGAGAGATTCAAATTCATTATTTTGCATGTTGATATCCAGTTGTCCCAGGTACATTTTTTTGAAGACTATTCTTTCCCCATTTCATGGTCTTGGCATCCTTGCTGAAATCTGTTGATCATAGATACATAGTTTTGTTTTTTTTTAATCAACTCTTAATTATTTTCTGTTGGATCTGTATGTCTCTGTCCTAATGCCAGTACTATACTGTCATGATTTCTGTAACTTTGTGTTAAGTTTTGCAGTTAGGTAATATGAGTGTTCCTACTTTGTGGGTTGTTTTTTGTTTATTTGTTTAATGATCGTTTTAGCTATTCTGGCTGGGTCTTTTGTGATTCCATATGAATTTTAGAATCTGCCTCTCGGTTTCTCTAAAGAAGTCAGCTAGGATTCTGATAGGAATTGTGTTGAATCTGTAGGTCAAATGGAGGAGTTTTTCCATTTTTGCAATATTAAGTCTTTCAATCCATAAACATAGAATGTTTTTCCATTTATTTATATCTTATTTCTCTCAACAGTATTTTTGTACTTTTCAGAGTATACATTTTTATGCTCCCATTTATAAAATTTACTCCTAATATTTTATTCTTTTTCATGCTATGAATGGAATTGTTTTCTTAATTTCGTTTGTAGATTGCTCATTGGGAGGGCGTAGATATACAGTTGATTTTTGTATATTGATTTTGTAGCTTTGTATATTGATATTGTAGCTTTGTTGAATTCATTAGTTCTTGTCCTAGTCTGGTGTATTTCTTAGGAGTTTCACATGTAAGATGTGTCATTTACAGTTGTAGCTTTAGTTCCTCATTTCCAACCTTGATTCCTTTTATTTCTTTTTCTTACCTAATTGTCCTGGCTAGAACCTTCCTTACAACCATTCACTGGAAGTGGTGAGAGTAGACATCCTTCTTTTGTTACTCTCCGTAGAGGGCGAGGATCCAATCTGTGGCTGTTAAGTATGGCATCAGTAGAGGGTATGTGGTAGATGCCATTTGTCAGATGAAGGAGAATGCCTCCTGTTCCTCATTTGTCAAGTTCTTGATTTATCATGAAAGGGTGTTGAGTTTTGTCAAGTGTTTTTTCTGAATCTGTTGCAATGATCATGTCGTTTTATTTTTTCTGCTGATACGTGTGTATTACATTGGTTACCAATCTTGTGTTCATGGGACAAATCCTATTTGGTCATGGTGTATAATATGTGTGATTTTTCTGGCACATTCATAAACATATTTGTTGGAGATTTTGGCATCAATATTTAGAAGAGATGCTGATCTGTAGTTTCCTTATGATGTCTTTGTCTAGTTTTGGTATCAGAGTAATATCAGGGTAATACCATTCTAGGATAATACCGACCAGAGAATGACTTTGGAAGTGTTCTCCCTGCTTCAGGTTTTTCTGGAAGACCTTATGAAGAATTAGTTTTAATTCTTCTTTAAATGTTTGGTAGAATTCATCAGCAAAGCCGTCTTAGCCAGAGATTTTCTTTGTGAGTAGTTTTAAATTACTGAACTAATTTAAGTCAGGAAGAGGAACCAGCAAGGGTAAGTAACATCAAAGGAATGGCCAGTTTTGAGGTTGGAGAAAACTCAGAAGAGTATAATGTCTTGAAGGCCAAGTATGGTAGTCAACCCCCAAGATGGTTCCAGTGATCCCCAACTCCTGATATTCACACCTGTGTGTAGTAACCTCCCACATCATACCAGGCTTGGTCTGTGTGACCAGTAGAATAGATGGCAGAAATAATGGTATGTCATTTCTAAGATTAGGTTATAAAAGACACTGTGGCTTCCATCTTGGTTATTCTTGGTTTACGCAGTTTGGGGATAGCCAGCTGCTATGGAGAGGCCCAGGTAGGGGAGAAACAGAGGCCTCTAATCAATAGCCATGTAAGGAAGCCATTGTGTAGGCGGGTTCTCCAGCCCCTGTCAAGTCTTCTGATGATCAAAACATTGGCCAGTGCCTTGACTACAACCTTGCAAGACACCTGAATCAGTGGAGGTATGGAAAATACATTCTGGGGGACATTTTAAAGGTCAGATCAGCTGGATTTTCTTATGAATTGGGAATGGCTTATGAAAGAGATCAAGGAACACGCCATTGTTTTTGACCAAAAAATAGAATGCCATTAGAGATGGGAAGATTGTATGAGGGGTGGTTTGGGAAACATGTTACATTTCAGCTTTATTTTATACATTAAGAATTGGCAATTTGGTATGAAAGTCAAATCAAATTCCCAGCCAAATTCCCAGTGCCACGGTGAGGTCTAGATGGCTGGAAGTACAAATTTGAGTGTTATTAACTTATAGACAGAATTTTAAACTATGAGATTAGATGAGATCACTAAGGGGGGCTGTAGATAGAGAAGAGGTCTTCCTCCCTTTAACTACTCAGTCCTTCAGTTCTCAGCTTAAATATTTATCAGGTGAAGATCTTCTTTGACTTGAACTAAAATATCCCTCTGCTAAATGTATTCAGCCTTGACCTTATGCATCTCTCAAACTCTGCCATATTAGAGGCACCCAGAAAAAAGTAATAAATAAATGAGAGAACTTCGTAGGAACTGTTCATTTTTACATTCAAGTTGGCAAGTCTTCCATCCTAGTGTGCAAACCCATAGAACAGCTACTCTCCTTGATGCTTTAGGCATTCTGTTTTCCTTCAGTGGAAGTATGAGAAGCAGAGCAAGCAGCAGCCACCCCAAACCAAGCAATACCAGGGAGAATGAATGGTTCTCATGTCTCTCATGCCCCAGCTCCCCTGCTGTTCCAGAGAAGCAGCACTGGGACCTCTTCCATCCCCAACAGTTTCTCAGTTTGCCTTGTACTTGTTCATACTTCCCAGTGCCATGGTCTTCCCTGATCATGACATCCCTTACTAGAAGAGGGTGATATAGCTACTTCAGAGCCACAGGATTGAACATTCTCCCAGGGCTTAGGTTTTTATGCATTTGCCTCTGACAAATGAAGCATCTTAAGGGAATGAGTCACTAGTATCTACCAACTACTGAGAAATGCAGATTCTTAGGGTCTAGCAATCAGTGTTTCTTTAGGGCTGCAGGGTAATTCAGATGAGTGCTAATTTTGAGAAGGCCTTCTTAGAAGCAGAATTCTTTTTTTTTTTCCTCTGATGAAGAATTCATTATGAGACTGGCATGTTCTCTGTTACGGGCAGGGAATAAACGTGCTATTGGCCCCCTTCATAGTACCTAGAATAAAACCAATGCTGATCACATTTCCCAGTCTAGAATATCAGGAAGATTAAATCACAAATCAATTATTCCATTTCTCAAAGTCTTGTTGACCATGGCATTCTTTTTTTTTTTTTTTTAATTTAAAGATTTTATTTATTTATTTGACCGAGAGAGAGATAGTAAGAGAGGGAATACTCTGACCCTGACCATGGCATTCCTAATATTTCATTTCTGCATTAGGGGGAGAAATGTCTTGTCAGCATTTCATGACTAAAGATCAAAAAGAAAGGAAGCAACTTTAAATAAATTAGGAAACAGTATCCATAGTTAAAGACTGATTATCCTTTACTTGTATTAGAATACATGATGATCCATCTGCTCAAGGATGGAAGTAGACTTGCTAGTAGTAGTGAGGACATAGCACAGTTTTTATTTAAATTCTAGTTAGTAAAGGGGGCCTGGGTGGCTCAGTCAGTTAAGTGTCTGCCTTCAGCTTAGGTCGTGATCCCAGGGTCCTGGGTTCGAGCCCTGAGTTGGGCTCCCTGCTTAGCTGGGAACCTGCTTCTTCTCCATCTGCCCCTCCACACAGGCTTATACTCTCTCTCATTCTGCTCTCTCTCTCAAATAAACAAAATATTTTTTTAAAAAATTCTAGTTGGTTAACATAATAGTGTAATATTGGTTTCAGAAGTAGAATTTAGTGATTGATCACTTACATAAAACACCCAGAGCTCATCATTAACAAGTGTTCCTTAGTAACAGAATTCTTGCTTGGCCTGCCTGGCTTTGCTCTTTTTCTTTTTTCTTTTTTCTTTTTTTTTTTTTTTTAGATTTTTTTTTTTTATTTGTTAGAGCGAGCACAGGCAGACAGAGTGGCAGTCAGAGGCAGAGGGAGAAGCAGGCTCCCTGCCAAGCAAGGAGCCCGATGTGGGACTCGATCCCAGGACGCTGGGATCATAACCAACTGAGCCACCCAGGCATCCCCTTTGCCCTTTTTCTTGTGTAAGAAGGCACAGAGTTTCCCTGATGTTTTGAGTGCCTTTACTAATGGCAACTCATGACTCTGGAGTTTATTTCTCTTCTTAAGATGCCAGCTATTCACCTTGTTTCACTCAGCAACTTTTTTTTTTTTAAAGATTTTATTTATTTATTTGACAGAGATCACAAATGGGCAGAGAGACAGGCAGAGAGGAGGAAGCAGGCTCCCCGCTGAGCAGAGAGCCCGACGTGGGGCTCCATCCCAGGACCCTGAGATCATGACCTGAGCCAAAGGCAGAGATCTAACCCACTGAGCCACCCAGGCGCCCCACACTCAGCAACTTCTTAAAAGTAGTTTTCTTCATGATGTCAGTAGGGGTGGAAATGTCTTTTTCACTTGTCTGGTTGTCTTTTTTTTTTTTTT
>RCUC01085187.1:0-10984 GCA_003697995.1 Taxidea taxus jeffersonii
TTTTTTTTTTTAAATAGTTTTAGACCTCTCAGTGTTACTATATATAAATCTCAAAACTTGTCAGTCTCATCTTTTTTTTTTTAATGAAATTGTAAAAATGGAAATCTATTCTCTAAGTAAAAAGCATTACCAATTTTATATCTCATCTCTACAGAATTTACTCCCCTGTCCCTACAAAAAAGTACTACCACTGTGCTTTTGGTATCAAACTAATACAAGAATTTCAGCAGATCAGAATATAAAGCATTTCATTTTTGAGATCAAATAAAATCAAACCACAATATATAGACTATTTAAGAATATTAAGCTATTCTTAGGAGGTGTTAAATGCTAAATGAAACGCAACCCAGTGCAGCATACTGCTGAATTAACAAATCTAAATCCAAGGCAGAAAATACAAGCATAGGAGTTTGTTTTAATAGTATTACTTAGGTAATGATAATTCATTGAAGTGGAAAGGCCTTTCTTTTTCTTTTTTTTTTTTTTTTTTAAGATTCTATTTATTTGTCAGAGAGAGAGCAGGAGCGAGCACAGGTAGACAGAGTGGCAGGCAGAGGCAGAGAGAGAAGCAGGCTCCCTGCCGAGCAAGGAGCCGGATGTGGGACTCGATCCCAGGACGCTGGGATCATGACCTGAGCTGAAGGCAGCCGCTTAACCAATTGAGCCACCCAGGCGTCCCAGGCCTTTCTAAACATGCAAGAAAACCCCAAAATTAGAAGGGAAAATTTGATAAATTCTAATAAATAAAAATGAAAAGCTTTTTTATGACAAATTTTTTTAAAAAATAGCAAAGTGAGGATACTGTTTGCATTGTATGGAATTGAATAAAAGTTTTACTGTCATTAAGAAAAATTTCTACTCCCAGAGAAAAATGGGCCCAGGATAAGCAGTTCTCAATAAATGAAATGCAGATGGTCAATAAGCAAAAGAAAAATAACTCAGCCTCATTTATAATGACAGAAATGCAGTCAGAACAAATTTCAGCTATCAGGTTGGTGGAGTTCAACATTCAGATAAAAACTAGTTTGTCAGAGTTGTGGGGAAATGAGTAAAGTCATACAGTTTTGGTGTACAGTCACTCCTGCGTAAAGACATTTGGCCCCAGCCACTGGAATTCATCATGCAGCTTCTGACTCAGTTCTAAGAATCTGATCTAGAGACATAGTTGTACTTGTTCACAGACTATGGGAAAGGACTTTCATGGCAGCATTGTTGGGAATAACAAAACTTAATATCGATTAAAAGGAAACCTGTTCTTTGTATAACATTTAGACATACGATAATGAAGTTTTTGAAAAGAATGAGAGTTATTTTGGGTGTTGCAGAAAGACCCCAGAAAACCTTTGAAGTGAAGAAACTTTGAAGCAGTAATTTTGACACGCTAGGGGTAGATTAGGAATTCTCAGCGATACCGTTGGCATTTTGGATTGGGTAATTCTCGGGGGCGGCTGCTGTTCTCTGAATTGTAGGATTTTTAGCAGTGTCCTTGTCCTTACCCATTGCAGGTCCGACAGCACCCTTCTTCCCCCTTTCATGATTGCTAAGAATGTCACTAGATACTTAGATATTGCCAAGTGCTTGGTGTGGGGGTGGGGAGGTGGTGTTGGTGCAAAATCTGATCTTTGCTAAGAATCACTGAGACAGGCAAATAGACCCATAGCACAGAATGGAAAGCCCAGAAATAGTGCACCCATGTACACAGAGAAACTTGATGGGTGTCAGAGGTAGAATTGAAGTATATAAATTGAGGTAGATATAGACTATTCAGGTAATGGTCATTTAGTTATATGGAAAATACTCTACTGGATCCTTAACCACCAACATATGAACAATTCTAAGTGGCTTAATATCTGAATGTGAAAAGCATAACTTTAAAATTTTTAGAAGAAAATATAGGAGAATGTAGAGGGTATTTTTTAACCTTAGAGTAAGGGAGAAACTTTAAAAATATATGGAAGTTGGGATGCCTGGATGGCTCAGTCTGTTAAGCATCTGCCTTTGGCTCAGATCATGATCTCTGAGTCCACGGATGGAGTCCTGCATCAGGCTTCTTGCTCAGTGGGGAGCCTGCTTCTCCCTCTGCCTGCCCTTCACTCTGCTTATGCACTCTTGCTCGCTCTCTGACAGGTAGACTTAAAAATCAGGGCACCTGGGTAGCTCAGTCAGATAAGCCTCTGACTCTTGATTTTGGCTCAGGTCATGATCTCAGGGTTCTGAGATTGTGCTCTGCATGGGGCTCAGTGCTGGGTGTGGAGCCTGCTTCAGTCTCTCTCCCCCTTTCCCACTGCCCCTCCGCCCCTCTAAAACACACACACACACATATATTTTTTTTAAAGATCTTATTTATTTATTTGACAGAGAACACAAGTAGGCAGAGAGGCAGGCAGAGAGAGAGGAGGAAGCAGGCTCCCTGCTGAGCAGAGAGCCTGATGCGGGGCTACATTGTGGGGCTCTATCCCGGGACCCTGGGATCATGACCTAAGCCGAAGGCAGAGTCTTTAACCCACTGAGCCACCCAGGCATCCCTGTAGTCAGAATATTTTTAAATGTCTACAATTCAAGAAGGAGAAACAACTCCATAGATAAATGGACAAAAGATAAATTGGCAATTCAGAGGAAGAAACATGAATGGTCAGTAAACTGGAAGATGCTCTCTTTGATAAGTAATCAGAAATGCATTTGTTTTTTGGTTTTTTGTTGTTTTTTTATAATTTTTAAATTTTTTTATTAACATATAATGTATTATTAGCCCCAGAAATGCATTTGTTTTTTTAAAGGTAAAGAAAACTCCACTTTTACAATGAGATCCTCTTTGGTAAAAAGCAAAAAATTATGTGTTTATGAGTATATATTTATACAAAACTGTGTTTATTATTCTTCTAATACCTATAAGGTTTACTTTAAAAAATTATATTGAGATTTTTTTTTAATAAAAACATGCTAAAAATCTTAGAAGCAAAAACTTAAGTGTTCTTATTGATAAAAGAGTTAGAATACTCTTTTTAACCCAAAAGGAGAGTTTGATAGAAAAATTTTCTTTATGCTCTGGTATATTTATCAAGTATATCAAGTATACCCATAGATTAACATTTCAAGGTACTTTGTCTACATTTCATTGATGAGGGCTCCCTTTGGATTAAGGTAATGATAATATTTCTGTGCTGTTCCATCTTTACTCTGTTAGGCATTTAAATGTTTTTCTGTAGTTTTCTTTAGATCATGTTTAAAAGATAATTAAAGATTATCTGGAGAGTTATAAATATTATGTCTTATTTCCTTTTAATTTTTAGTCCTAAGCTTCCAGACAAGGTTGAAGAAAGTATGAATTTATTTTACACATAAAGGGGTTAAATCCTTTGTTGTACACTATGCCAGGGTAGTGTTTGTTTTGTTTGCTTATTTTTGGTAGTCAGATTGCAAAGGTCCTGAACTCTTCCATGAATTGAGTTCTGTGTATCTTCAAAGCTCCTGAATTGATTTTGATCCTTGCCTGATCCTAGTGAAGACTTCAGTGAAACTCTGATCACGAGATGTGGAGAACTGGATCCCTGAAATGTGCTTTCAGTTACTTCTATTTTCCAGTGTCCCATGGTGATTTTTCTTCATAAAGTAGCATTTATATATAGTTTTGATTGCCTCTTCAGATCACTCTTAAATCCTAATGAGAAACTCTACCGCTGGGCTTGATTTCCTTAGTTTGATATCTAAGAGTTTTATATCTGAAGTTGTGAAAATGCAACATACTGATGCTCTTGACAATACTCCCTAGAGGCCGTAAGGGGGAGTGTTACTGGAGAGACTTGTTACTTGGTGTAAGTTGGCCACACAGAGGAACAAAAGAAATAAATAGAGGAATAAAAGAAAAATGTAAGCACCTTCATACATGCAACTTTCGGGTAGGAATTAAAAGAATTTTACAATATTCTTGAAATGTTTCATCATTATTATGTCTTGGGGTATAATTTTAACCAAGAGAAGAGTGGTATCTTTTTTTTTAATTCATTTTTATTATTATTTTTATTCATTTGAGACAGAGAGATGCAGAGAGCATGAGCAGGGGGAGGCGCAGAAGCAGACTCCTTGCTGACCTGGGGGCCCTACATGGGGCTCAGTTCCAGGACCTGGAGATCATGACCTGAGCTGAAGGCAGACGCTTAACCATCTGAGCCACCCAGGCACCCCAAAAAGAGTGATATCTTATTGTTACTTGCTAGGATACATCAGACTATAGTCTCACTACATTGTCCATCATCCCCTCCCCTTTTTTTCCTTTAATATATTTGCATGAAGCAAAAAAAATATTTACAGAAATACTTCTAAAAATCGTATCATTCAATAGCTCAAGGAAAAAAGCTATTAGAATAAAAAGGACTGGTTTACAAATTACAGCAGAGTTCATATTCACAGGTAAAGATTATTTACCCCTTTGTGAACAGTTGAGAAAAATACTTTACAGTCCCTGTTTGATTTTCTTCTTATAAGTGGCATAAAATAGAACTGCAGTTATCTGGGTTTTGTTTTGACTTGTTTTAGGAGATTAAGTTTTGTTTCAGGAAAAATACTTTTGTTTTTCTATGTAGAGAAAGCAAGATTACGTATAGTGGCTGAGTTAATTCCATTTCCTATTACCTTAGGTGAAAACGGTTTCTGAACTTCCCAAAGACAGTTATTTTCTATTGAAAGGCCCATTCCGAGCCGCCAGCTCCTTGGGAGATTATTCGTGGCCCGTTTGCTCCAGGAATCAGGTCGTTCTTATGCAGGTGGTTCCGGTGATTGTGTCCTTTTGTTCTTTTCACAAACGACCTGACAGGTTGGCACAGGATAAATTTTAAGTTCAGGGGCAAAGCCATCAGTTGGAAGAACTAACCCTTGTTTTTATATGCAAGAGATTGTAAAATGCCTCCACTGTAATATGTAGTGTCTTTCCTTGATTCCATGCTGAAGTAAGGTGGAGAGGTGATGTTTCATTTGGGGTTTGACACTTTGCTGTACTCCAAGCTCTGGTTTCTCAGCATTATCTTGGGTTTCCATAGGTTTCATTTTCCATGTGGGCTGTATTTTGTGGTTGCCTTTAAAAATATAATCCAGGATTCTACATTAACATTTCTCCATTGTTATTTCAATAAACAATGAAGTAATTTTTCTGCAGAATATTTTGGGATTCGTAATGTGCAAGGTAGGATCCTTGCTTGCTGTCACAAGGGTACATTATATAACGGGGTAGATGACCTCCTCAGATAACCACAAACGACAATACAAGGTAGTATATGAGTATTGGGCATTTCACTGAGTTCTGTTGGTAATTTCAAAGATCAGTAACTATCAGAGAAAACTGGTCTGTTGGATGGGTAGGATTTGAACAGTCCGGGGTTTGGGAAGCTCACCATACCAAGCAGAGAGGAATGTAAACATGGCTGCGGTTATAGTAGAGAAAGGCGTGGGGGGGGTGTGTTGGAGAAAGTCTGGAGTGGTTGTGTGTGTGTTAGGAGGAATACCACATAGGAGTCTTAAGTGTTTGGACAAGGAATGTAGATTTTGGTTGATAGTAATTTCAGGGGCTACTGCTTTTGAGCAAAGAAATGAGGAAAAGCAGTTTGCATGTAGATGGGATTGTGGATGGATTGGACAGGAGTTTTTAGAGACCAGCTAACTGGTTGGTGTCACCGAGAAGAGGGAGGTAACAGGTGTGAGTAGAATTGGCAAATAACTGTCAAAGTTTTAGGGTGTGGGGCTAGAGGTACCATTAAGAGAATAATGGTACCTTTACCTGCAATCGGAAATCCCAAGAGTTACTTGAAGTCAGGTTTTAGAAATCTTGCGTGTTGCGGTTATAACGTAGAAGTGGAACCAGGTGAATATTTGGATATCCTTTCCGTATTGAAACCTTGGGCGATAGTGTTCACTGTGATCGCACAAACTTTGGGCACAAAGAAAGATGATGCTGAATGCACATCACACACAGCACACTGTATTCGGTAACTATAGGAGTGTGGGGGGGGTACTTCATTTTTTTAAACATGTTTTTGGTTTTCTGAATGTGAAATTTTGTAATTTGAAGGACAGTTAAAAAGGGTTGACTATTTGTAGTAAGAGATACAGTAATGTGCAGGAAAAAGAACTTGGATGATGTTTCTGAAATCTGTAGGAAAGTATATAGAGGGAAAAAAAAAAATCCCTGAATTTGGACCCATGGAAGAATGCACAAATTTTAAGGAGCAGGAAATAAAAACACCAGCTGGAGTTCACTATTTGAGAAAAAGAAGGCATAAGGTGTAAGTATAAAAGTTAAACTTGATTTCCTAAAGAACACTTTTAAGAAAAAGAAGTCTAAGATTTATTAGGAACAAATATTTGCATTTTGCTTATTTTTGATGTTTTTTTAAAGTAACGGAATTGGCCCAAATATTCTTAGTACTTACGAAATTATAAAGGACATGTTCTTTGAAGATTTAAAAACTTGTTTAAATGTAGATATCACAATCTTGAAGATAATTTAGTAATTTTGGTTTCTGGATATACAGTATTACTTGAATTTGGAACTTAAAAGATAAGGAATAAGATTTTAAAAAATAGTATGATCTGTTCTTTTGAACTCTGACTTTACAAAACCTCTCTTGGCCTTTAAGCCTAAATTGTCTTGAGACTTAATGTTCATAACTTTGAAAATATTGTATTTCCTAATCAAGGGAAGGGGGTAATTGTTAGTACAAAAACATTCTTTAAAATGTTGCATTCAAGGGGCACCTGGGTGGCTCAGTCAGTTACGGGTCTGCCTTTGGCTCAGGTCATGATCTTGGGTTCCTGGGATTGAGCCCCGCATGAGGCTTCCTGCCCAACGGGGAGTCCACTTGTCTTTCTCCCCCCGCCCCTCCCCCGGCTTGTGCTTGCACGGGAGCTCTCACAAATAAAATCTTAAAAAGAGTTGCACGCAAATGACCTTTCCCTTTTTTTTTTTTTTTTTAGGTATATTTGTATCCAGTATTGTTCTGATCTTGTCACAACGATCACTTTTCAAGTTTTACATGTACAGTTCAGCCTTTCTCTTAGCTGCAACTTCAGTGTTGGTAAATTATTATGCTTCTTTGCACATTGACTTCTATGGTGCCTACAACACATCGGCTTTCGGAATTGAGCTGCTTCCTCGAAAAGGGCCCTCGCTGTGGATGGCGCTCATTGTTCTACAGCTGACCTTAGGGATTGGATACATCACACTACTACAGATTCATTCCATATATTCACAGTTAATTATTTTGGATCTCTTGGTTCCTGTAATAGGCTTAATCACAGAGCTACCATTACACATCCGAGAGACTTTAGTTTTTACTTCTTCTTTGATTCTCACATTAAACACAGTGCTCGTCTTGGCAGTGAAACTTAAGTGGTTCTATTATTCTACACGGTATGTTTATCTCTTAGTGAGGCACATGTATCGAATTTACGGATTACAGTTATTAATGGAGGACACGTGGAAGAGGATTCGTTTCCCAGATATCCTGAGAGTCTTTTGGCTAACAAGAATTACAGCTCAGGCTACAGTGTTGATGTACATTTTAAGGATGGCAAATGAAACGGATTCCTTCTTTATTTCTTGGGATGATTTCTGGGACCTCATTTGCAATCTTATAATTAGTGGATGTGATTCTACACTAACTGTACTGGGCATGAGTGCTGTAATTTCCTCAATAGCCCACTACTTGGGCCTTGGAATATTGGCCTTTATTGGATCAACTGAAGAAGATGACAGGCGGCTTGGCTTCGTAGCACCTGTTCTCTTTTTTATTTTGGCTCTTCAGACTGGTTTAAGTGGGCTGAGACCAGAAGAGAGACTTATTCGCTTAAGTAGAAACATGTGCCTTTTATTAACTGCAGTCCTGCATTTCATCCACGGAATGACAGACCCTGTATTAATGTCTCTCAGTGCCTCTCATGTGTCATCTTTCCGTAGACATTTTCCTGTGCTCTTTGTCTCTGCTTGCCTGTTTATTCTTCCTGTTTTACTCAGTTACGTTCTTTGGCATCACTATGCACTAAATACATGGTTGTTCGCAGTTACGGCCTTTTGCGTGGAACTCTGCTTAAAAGTAATCGTTTCTCTCACTGTGTATACATTATTCATGATTGATGGCTACTATAATGTCCTTTGGGAAAAGCTTGATGATTATGTCTACTATGTTCGTTCAACAGGCAATATTATTGAATTTATATTTGGAGTAGTGATGTTTGGGAACGGGGCTTACACTATGATGTTTGAGTCAGGAAGTAAAATCCGGGCTTGTATGATGTGTCTACACGCATATTTTAACATCTACTTACAAGCGAAAAATGGCTGGAAGACATTCATGAATCGTAGGACTGCTGTTAAGAAAATTAATTCACTTCCTGAAATAAAAGGGAGCCGCTTACGAGAGATAGACGATGTGTGTGCGATCTGCTATCATGAGTTCACAACATCTGCTCGCATCACACCGTGTAATCATTATTTCCACGCACTCTGCCTTCGGAAGTGGCTGTACATCCAAGATACCTGTCCAATGTGCCATCAGAAAGTGTACATCGAAGATGATATTAAGGATAACTCAAATATCTCTAACAACAATGGATTTATTGCACCCGACGAAAATCCAGAGGAAGCTGTAAGAGAAGCTGCTGCTGAATCTGACAGGGAATTGAACGAAGAGGACAGTACAGATTGTGATGATGATGCTCAAAGAGAAAGAAATGGAGTGATTCAACACACGGGCCCAGCAGCTGAAGAACTTAATGATGATACTGATTAAAATAGCATTTACTAATCATTGAGGTTATTTGTTTAAAATTCAGTTCATCCAAAATGGAGTAATACGCTTCACTTCAGTGTGTAACCAAGCACAAAAACAGTATCCATGTTCAATCTGTGAATGGTTTTCCGTTTACTGTGATGTGCTACTGTAAATATACCTCTTTAATTACTTCTGGTCTCTTTGGTGACCTATTTAAATTTGTGTACATTATTGTACATAGAATAAAATGTTTTCACGTTTTTATGACAAAATTTGAACAGATAGCTTTTTAATAGATGTAATGATAATACAGTGCGTCAACGGTGCCAAAGATTCCTCAATGAAAGCATATAAAAGTATCTAACTCTGGACCGTAGTTTTTCTTTAAAATGGGTGGGAAAATGAAAATGCAGGTTAGAGGAAACCACATTAAGCCAAGGAAATAATTTGGACCAGAAGATAAAAGCTACCTGTAGAGTATTTTAAAACAAAGGGGAAAACAGGCAGCAAAGAGAGACTTTTTGAAATTTGAATGTAGTGGTTGAGCTGGGTTCAAAAGTCATGATTCAGAGACCGTGTAAGAGTTGAGAAACAGGCTTTTATCAACTAAACTTTGGTATAAAAACCAGAATGTGCTAATTTGTTTAATTTTGATGTAAATAAAACCAGTATACTTGTTGGCCATTCTGTTTACAGCACTGACATAAAACTGTCCTTTCAGACTTTTGAAGAGATTACAAAATGAAGTATTTGGGAGTTTTCATTGTAAACTAAGACCTTAACTGATACTAAAATGCTGATCCGACTTAATGAATACAAAGGAGGGAGGATGGTATGTAGTAATATGGAGTACCTCTTCAGACAACTTTCAGAGAATTCCTTTATTCAGTCTTTCAGTAAGTTTTACCATGAAATTTTACATACATGATGGGAAATGGAAAGAACATTTCAATTACATGTCAGGAAAAAATATTTTAATGGTGTTGTTATATAGCGTATTGGCTAATTCCAATGGGTCCTGCTCTCTTACTGCTGACATTATCTCCAGTATTTGACTAAAAGAAAACAAAACAAAATGGTTAAATTTCCAAGTATATACTCAGTTTTAAAGGTATTAGTTTCCACATAAAGGAGAAACTATTGTTCTAGCACTTTTAACATAATAAGTTCGACAGGTACAAGGTTTTTGGCACTATGAAGATAAAAGTTTAACTGTTATATTTAAAATAGAGTAATTTGAGACAAATTTCTGGGGCAGCCTTGCGTATAACTAGAACCAAGGTCCGGGTTCAAATAAAATTGAAAACCAGCCCATATTATGTCAACCACAACTACTGGAACTAACCCAGTGAAAATGAAGAGTTCTTTTAAACTGTGGGTCATTGTGGATTCATTAATGGGTCATGATGAGCTTTCAGAAAATTGTGAGAAAAGGAAAAGTGCGTTGCACTTAGTAAGGGAAGTACTGTTTCATTTCTGTCTGGAGTTTATATATGTACATGTGTGCTGAGTCATAAGGTCTGTGGTATTGCGGGTACGGCAAAGTCCGAAAGCTACTGCTAAGAGATTTAGTCCCAGAAGCAGCAAGAATTTGCTGCAGCATGACCAGCACAATGACAGCAAAGGAAGTGAGAAGTTATTTACTCGGAACAGTGTACGGTTATTGGGGTGGGGGGAGGAGAGATGCTTTCTCTTCCTGTACTTACTCCCTGCAAGAGCGAGACTAGCCCAGGTGTCAGATCTTTCAGTTTCTCTTCCTAGAATAATAATCAGTAGTGCTGTTCTCTAGCAATACTATGTACAGAGAGGTTTTTATACATGAATTAGAAAGTTCTAAAGTCCAAATTAAACATTTAATCGTGACGATTTTTCTCTCTAGCAATACTATGTACAGAGAGGTTTTTATACATGAATTAGAAAGTTCTAAAGTCCAAATTAAACATTTAATCGTGACGATTTTTCTCCCTGGTATGAGTTTCTTAAAAATGAACACATAAAGGAATTAGGGATTAACTGGAATCTTTTAATTATATAATTTAATGCAACAGCCACACTTATTAATACAGACTAAATTTTCATCTGAGTCAAAATGTGCTAAAAGCAAATATATTAGCATTTAAATTGACACTAAAGGCCCAATTCTCGTAGTAAACTACAGAATTCTCCTCTTAACTATTCTGCTGGAACTCACCTGCATAATACCATGTGAAATCAGTATGATTCTT
>RCUC01085188.1:0-39074 GCA_003697995.1 Taxidea taxus jeffersonii
GCTACCTTATGACCCAGCAATTGCACTACTGGGTATTTATCCTAAAGATACAAACGTAGTGATCCAAAGGGGCACGTGTACCCGAATGTTTATAGCAGCAATGTCCACAATAGCCAAGTTATGGAAAGAACCTAGATGTCCATCAACAGATGAATGGATAAAGAAGAGGTGGTATATATATACGATGGAATACTATGCAGCCATCAAAAGAAATGAAATCTTACCATTTGAGACGACATGGATGGAACTAGAGCGTATTATGCTTAGCGAAATAAGTCAACTGGAGAAAGACAACTATCACATGATCTCCCTGATATGAGGAAGTGGAGATGCAATGGCGGTGGGGGTTAAGGTGGTAGGAAAAGGAAAAACGAAACAAGATGGGATCGGGAGGGAGACAAACCAAAAGAGACTCTTAATGTCATAAAACAAACTGAGGGAGGTGGGGGGGGAGAGGGGTTGGGAGAGGGTGGGGGGTTACATTATATGTTTAAATAAAAAAAAAGCTTAAATAAAATTTAAAAAAATAAAAAAATAAGAAATAAAAAGTTAAAAAAAATTAAAAAAAGAAAACGTTACTTCTTTTCTCATAATGCAATCCATCCTCATTAAGACACTCTGTTTCTGTGTGTTCAGAAGATTAAATGAGATGCTACAAATAAACCACTTAGCAGAGTGCCTAGTAAACAGTAAGTGCACAATAAAAAGCTGCTACCCTCATCATTGTCAGCATCATTATCTTTTTTCTTGGCTTTTTGGTTGGAAAGAATGGCCTCGCCCCATCCGTATTTTTGCTTGTACAAGGAATAGACACAAAATAATTGCTGATCAAGAACCTTTCCTCTTCTTCTTTACTGGGAGAATAGCTGTTATTTCCAAGTATTATACTTCCCCCCCAAGCTACCAGCTATAAATCTTATTATTTTTAAACCAATCATACAGTCTCATTCCCCTGGAAGGGGACTGGATTATGAGAGTACAAATGATCCAGTTCTGGTCAATGAGAGTTGAAGGAAAGGCTTGCTAAAGAGCCTCAGAAAGGCTTTCTCATTCTTGAAGAAACAGAAATAGTTTCCACTCTTCTGATAACATAATGATGCCTGGCTGTGATGCCTGGAAGTGGACCAGTCATCCTGTGACACAGACAGAGGAGAACCTGAGGCCCAAACTGACACACTGAGATTAGCAGTATAAGGTAATAAAAATAAACCCAGTCTTTAAAGCTGTTCGGGCTTTGGGATTGCCTTGCCTCAGGACTTCCTTATTCCTTAAGCCATTTCTAGTTGAATTTTATGGTACTTGCTAACTGATGCAGGAGCATTTTTTTCCACTGAGATATAATTGACATATAACATTATTAATGGGCCAATATTCATATATGTTGAAGGACAAAAAAACGATCAGATTCTTAGAAAGAGATCTGGTGGGTGAGAATCGTAGGGATCCATGAGGAAAGTGGCTCTTTTTGCAAAATTAATAGAATGTTTTAGAGATATCCAGTCAGGAAAATAGGTAGATATCAAGAATGCTGAGGAAATGAGATCCAAACTATTTAAGTATAGCCCAAATCAAGGAATCGGGTGATCCACAGGGACCCTGGCTGAAACTCATGGCTATTCAAATAGGTGAGAATCTCTCATACCTTCTCTTGTCAGATGTTGCCTAGGGGATATAATACTGAACAACCAATCACTGAAAACTGGACTAAATGATACTAATCAAACTTCGAGGAACATGGAACAGACTCCTCTGAGGGCCTGAAAATAACTACTATTTTCACATATGGACACTTGTACTTTTTGTGGCCACCATCACAGAGCCACCCTTAATTGAATTGGGTTTACCCTTTAGTTACATTTTGAGTTTTCAGTAAATAAAAATACCAAATTCAACAATTAAGGCATTTAATAAGCACTCTTTTCTATAATGATGATGTTCTGAATTTTCACTAAATATAAATAACAAACATGTTAAAGCATACTTCTGTTGAAATTCCTTCTCTCGCTTCAGGTCTTCATTGTGTTTCTTTATTCTTTCTTCCCAAACTTCCTTCACAGCATTGACAGCCCCAGTACAAACTGCACTTTCTGACATGATTTCTCCACATTGTCACAGAGTCACCAACTTCATTAGATTCTGAATAGCTGAGTCACAGATGCCATCTCAAAAAGGACCTAATTGTAGTGGAGAAAAAAACGCGTTTCAGAATGTTCACTAGGTCCAGAAATGATCATAATAGCTTATATTTATTGCACACTTTCCATGTTCCCAAGACTATTTTATACACTTTACATATCATCTCTCATTTAATAATCCTCATAAAAATACTATGCCTGGATACTTTTTCTCTTTCAAGATTTTATTTATTTATTTGAGGGAGAGAGAGTAGAGCAAGAGAGAGAACATGAGTGGGGGAGGACACGGGGGGTGGGTAGAGGGAGAAGGAGTAGCAGGCTCCCCACTGAGCAGGGAGCCTGAGGTGGGGCTAAATCCCTGGACCCTGGGATCATGACCTAAGCTGAAGGCAGACGCTTAACCTACTGAGCCACCCAGGCACACCACAACATAAATTTCAATCAGTAAATTATAGTGCATCCATATCATGGGAAATGATATAGCTCCATAAAGTAAAACATTTCATATACTGATACGCCATGATCTCCAAAATGTATGACTATGCCATAATTTAATTTTTCTGTCCCAATGAATGTGGGTATTTGGGTACCAGAGTTTTGCTATTATGAGCAATATTGTTTCCAAAAATCCTGTCCTTATCTTCATGGTGCTCAAGTGGTATTGCTTCTATTGGGTCTATACCTATAAAGAACTGCTAGATCATACTACATGTGAATGTTCAAATTTATAAGATAGAGCCAAATTGTTTTCCAAAGTGATTGTGCCCATTTATACTCTTACTACAACTGTATAAGGGTCTCTGTTGATGCACATCCTTACTAACAAACTACTGCATAAAATCTCATTATGGTCACAAATTTATATTTTCCTGATTACTACGTGCTGCAAGTTAATACACAAAGACTGTCCAATTAAATAAAAGACAAAATCCTGTGCATTGTTTATAAGAGGCATGTCTAGTATAATAATAGGAAAAAATAAAAGTATAAAATAGAAAAAGATCCATGCCTAGATTTATACACAAGAGAAATAAAAACATATGTTCACACAAAAACGTCTACCTGGCTTGACACAGAACCAGAGCACGGGGACACAACTAGATCTCGGGATGTCAGGCACAGGGAACCTTCCTAAAGGAAAGCACCAGAGGCATTCACAAAGGAAACAAACCATGTTCACTGAGAAACAACTAGCCAATTTGGAATTCTTGTTCAGCAAGAACCCATATCCTGCTGTCAGGCTTCAGAAAGAAATGGCCTCAAAACTGGAGATCCATCCCACTGTACTGCAGGTTTGGTTTAAGAACCAAACAAAGAGCAAAACTCAAGAAAGCCAAACAACAGCAATTATCTGGGGTGGAAGTCAAGACCAGCTCTTCCAAGAGACACATGGCTGCAGCTCCAGGATCCCAGGATGGTGCCTACCTTGCTTCCCTGGTGTACACAGATCACCCCATACCTTCCTTCCAACTCAGCATATGCTCAGATTGGAAAGCTCTCCCAGACCATTCTGTTGGTCACAACATAGTCCATTTTGTCTGCTGCCAAGATTTTAACATCTACTCCCTTTGTCCCATTATGGAATCTCAAATTCTTTCTACAGGCTTCACTGCTAATTCTTTTAGTTCTTCATCTCCACAAAGAACCTAATGAGCGAAGCCAGACACAAAAGGTCACATACTGTAATGATTCACAATGATCCCATACAAGGGATTTGAGATCTACACAACATGGATGAATTTCAGAAACATGTTCCGTGAAAGAAAAAAAAAGACACACAAGTGCCCCTGTGGTAGAACTCAGCAGAAAGAGGCACTCAACAAGCTTACAGTGATAGGGATGTTCCGTGTTATAATTAGGATGGCAGGGACCTGCAGGTATAAACTCATCCAAAGACACAGAACTGTAATCCTTTATTACATACACCACAAAAAGCAATCATGTGACAGGATGAAGGTGTGAGCCAATGCCATGGTGGTAATCATTTTGCAATACATAAATGTATCAAATCAGCACACTGTACACCTTACACTTGTATCTCAGTAAAGCTGGAGATAATTTTTAGATTATATAAATAAATATATACAATGAGACTACTAAAAAGCAACAACAACAACAAAAAAGAAAATTAAAAAACTTCTACCTGAAATTTGAAGTAGCATTATTCACAACAGCCAAAAAGTGGAAACAATTGGCTGTCAATGGACAAATGGATAAACAAAATGGGGTATATCCATACAATGGAATATTATTTTGGTCATAAAAAGGGGTAAGTACCAATACATGCTACATCATGAATAAACTTTGAATGAAAGTATGCTCAGTGAAAGAGGCCAGGCACAAAAGACCATGTATGATCACATTTAAATGAAATGTTCAGAACAGGTAGATCCATAGAGGAAACTAAAACAGTAGATTAGTGATATCCAGGGGCTTTCCAGATGGGGAAAGAGGGAGACTGCTAGAGTGCAGAGTTTCTTTTTGAGTGATGGAAACCAACTTTTTAAATAAATCAACCTATCAAAAAGCAAGGATGATTTATTTATGGCTAAATAACAGAATGTATTAAGTATAACACGTCTTGAAAATATAAAATAAATAACAGAATGTGGAAGAAGGAAATAAAGAAGGAGAAGGAAAGGACACTAATAGCCATATCTTCAAAGTGGGGAGACACTATTTTACAGAATGAGAACAAAAGATTGAAGCATTTAAGTTATAAAGGTAATCAAGAGAGAAACTAAAAATAAGATATAACCCGATGGAGGTGTAAGTGAACTTAAGCATCATCTTTCACAATGAAGTTCCACAGATAATGCCTAAAGTTGGTAAGAAATAATAACCATCTTTGAAACAAAACAAAACAAAAAACAGGACCTATGGAGATAACCAATGAAGAGTAAATCCTGAAATGGTTAAAATGCTTACTTCTATAGTGATAGACAGAAATGAGGTAGAGATTGTTGCTCTTCATTATTAATCTTCTCTAAATGGCTGATTTCCTTAAAAGTATGCACTGTGTGTGTGAGAGAGACTGAGAGGGATGGCAGAATAACTATTACAGAGGACAAAAATGTTTAAAAAGTGAGGATAGATATATAATTGTCAGTATGCAGAATATTAGTAGGAAAAGGTCTCCATTTTTTAGCAAAGCATGTACAGTTTCCACAGGAACAGCCTGCAAGATCTTTTTACCATCAAGAAACCTTGGGATACACATGCTGATAATCCAAACCCCTGCAGACCTACAATTTATTATTTCAGATTTTAGCAAGTTTGAAGCGTTTATCACATAATAAAAATTTTTTAATATCCCAAGTATCTACATGTAAATGTGTATTTTTTAAACATATATAACCATTCATGTGCTCAAATTTCAGTTTGCAACTGAACTTCATTCAGCCATCAGCTTTCCTACAACAGCAATCAATTTCCCTTTGAGAAAAACAAGTCAGTAATGATATATGTATTTCTCCCTCCAGCATAGAATTATGTTCTCTACCTTGATTATTACCATAACGGAAAAGCACATAGTTTGGCAAGGACATACCCAGGAGAGTCCACTTTCTAAAGGTGAAAGAAAGAAAAAAAGAAAGGGAAAAAACCACAAACAAACAAATGTTTCTAACTTTGAGGGAAATCAATATGCCAGAGGAAAACAATTACATGCATGACTATGAAACCCCATAAGAGACTTTTAAATTCAATTCCAAATTCAGTTGTACATTCTAGCAAATTCAGACACAGTAAAATCATCAACAGCCATCTCTTTCCATGTAAAGAATAGGAAATAAATGTTTTTGAAAAATACTTACCACTGTCAATGGATGCAGAAGCTGACATGGCCCAAGTTAGTGATGACCAGCTAAGAGAGGATTTCAGGGAGAAGTGTTTTTAGTGTGGCTCCGGGATGATTAAAATCCTTGGTCAGACTGGTAATCAAGTGAAATGTAATATTAGCCTAGTTCTAATTTTAAATCTTGGACGAAGCTAAGAATAGCAAGGATCACATGGAGCTCTTGTGCAAAGGATCAAGTAGTAGATAACATATGTGCATGCATTCTGCACACAGCCAAGGCTGTGTACAGCCATTATAAAACTCTCAGGCATAACTAGTTCTAGACTCTTGAAAAAACTCCTATTGAAAGTCCTTCCACTTTTCATGACTTATGCATTTTGAATATTTAATAGAATATAATGCATCTATTCCAAGCAGAGAAACTTGAAAATATGAGAACATTTGGCAGAACAAAAAACCTACTTGGTAAACCACAGATCTGTAAATATGAAACTAAAGGTAATATCCTTCACGAAATAAGAAAAGTGAAGATGTAGATGAGTATGGGTAACAGAGGAGCTCCAAGCACCTGCTGCACTCAGGCTTCAAATTTAATTCTCTCTCATTCTTTATCTCTTCAACCTTCATAGATAGGAGTTAATTCTAGGTTTTTTAAAAGAAATTTGTATTTATTTTTTGTCTTTTGTTTTTTAATGCTATGCATTTTTATTTATTTATTTTAGGTAGGCTTCACACCCAGCATGGAGCCCAACATGGGTCTTGAACTCATGATCCTTAGATCAAGACCTGAGCTGAGATCAAGAGTCGGATGCTCAAACAACTGAGCCACCAAAGTGCTCCTGTATTTGGTCTTTGAATTGGTACCATAAGCACATAGAAGAAAATTCAAAAGATAATGAATTCCACTTAGCCTCACCTCCAGCCATTTGGTTCTCCTGTCTGAAGTCAATCACTAGTGCCACTTCTACATGTGTCTTTCCAAAGATGGTCTGTGAATTTACAAACATAAATATGCCTATATTAATGAAAAGCACTCTCCACAGTTTGACAACCCCCCCACACTAGTGAACCCCACTTTACCAAAGTTGAATTAGGAGAAAAATCCCAGCCACCCTTGCTACAGAATTGCGAATAAGGATCATGTACTTTGATTTAGAAGAAAAGAATGTGAGGAAGTCAGCTGGGTGGCTAGAGTCCATTTTTGCTGGTGTAAGTACAGCAGAGGCAATACATTCTGGGGTTAGTTTTAGCAGATTGAGCTTCCTGACCACAGTGGATGCAGCTGGTTCTGAGGGCAGCTGCAGCAGCCTCCTAACCAGGCCAGTTCTATGGTATAGTTCTAGGACTTGTTCTATGAACTAATACTCCTTCTTATTTAAACATGTCTGACAGAATCCTGTCATATGGCTCTAAGAAACTGACACAATTATTTTAACTCTTTGTTATATTTCTAAAAATATGCTTATATTGCTATTTCTTCATATACCGATTTCAGAATGATCTATTGATTTCATACACAGATGATAAAAGTTCTGTGGTCTTAAACCACTTACTCACAACCATATACCTCCGCTCCCCTTGTCCTCCCAAAATAGTTATATCATAATTTTTCTTAAATCATTAGTGTTTATTATGTAAATATTATTCATAGCTGAACCAAATAATAGAAATAATTACATTCCTTTCTTTTTGTACTTTTTCATTTTTTTCCTGGAGTTAAGTGTACTTTTTAATTTGCTCAATTTTCTGTGTACCTATCACTGTATTTTTATATACTTGTCTCTTCCTTCAACTGATTTATTGAACATCACAAAACTCTATACACAAGTGACCTGAACCATATTTCAGAACATGGTCTTTTCTTTTTTCTTTTTCTTTTTTTTTATTTAAGATTTTATTTATTTATTTGACAGAGAGAGAGATCACAAGTAGGCAGAGAGGCAGGCAGAGAGGAAGAAGCAGGCTCCCTGCTGAGCGGAAAGCCCAATGCAGGGCTGGATCCCAGGACCCCAAGATCATGACCTGAGCCAAAGGCAGAGCCCAACCCACTGAGCCACCCAGGCGCCCCAAAACATGGTCTCTTACTAATATTTTGTTAGGTCAGTCCACTGAGTGTCCCAAAACACCTTACTCTAAAATCAATAGAAAATTGCCCAATGCACCTAAACAAATGGACTAACTGCTGGAACTTTCATACTTTTGTAAGATAATTAACATAGGGGGTGCCTGGGTGGCTCAGTGGGTTAAGCCTCTGCCTTCGGCTCAGGTCATGATCTCAAGTTCCTGTGATCGAGCCCCGCATCGAGCTCCCTGCTCAGCGGGGAGCCTGCTTCCTCCTCTCTCTCTGCCTGCCTCTCTGCCTACTTGTGATCTCTGTCTGTCAAATAAATAAATAAAATCTTAAAAAAAAAAAGTGAAAAAAATAAAAGATAATTAACATAGGCAGGATAGAACTCCTATGACAGGCTGCTGGAGAACTGCTGTGAGATGTCAAGAGGCCATTTTGTGCACTGCCATTGTGATGCCATCATGTTCCCGGATCATAATATTCCCATTATCCGATTCTTGACAACCACAGGAATGTCAGTGGGGTGTGAGGTTAGCTTAGCTGCTTGCTGGGCTAGAAGAGATATCACCCCAGGATGCTCATCTGACAGGGCCCCATGGCAGCCCAGATCAAGTCCTTGTGAATCTGTGCACAGAACCCCAACAATGGATGGATTCTTCATTGTGTCTTTCAAGTGCTGCTCTAAAGTCATCTCCATCCTGTCAGCCATAAGCCCTAGCCTATATCTTTACACACCTGAATATCCTTGGGAAACTCAATCTCTCAGTGCATCAGTTTCTTATTGGCAAAATGTAGCTAAAAACAGGATCTCTTCATGGGCTTCTGTGAGGATTAAATGAGTTATTGTACATAAGAGTTAACATACAAAAAATATATATATCAGTGTTCAATAGAAGTATTCAAAAAAGGTTAGTTCTTATTACTACCTTCTAACAGTAAAGCCAAAAAAGGAGAAGATGGGAATGGAAATGATTGCCATATGACCATAGGGAGAAGGTTAGCTAACTCTGAAAGGGTTTTCTTCTGAGAAAAAGACAAAATCAAGAAGAAAATTTTACAGTGAAGGCAAGGTAAATAAGTGGCTTCGTTCTTCACACAAAATTAGGTATCTTATTTTATAACATTACACAAATTGGTTTCTCTTTTCCTTCTATCATTGTGTGTTTGCCAGGTGCTTGATGCCCAGGTGTGCATTCTAAGGTCCCACAGGGATGTAGTTCATCAGAATCCATGGCCCCAAGTCCAACTGCAATGTTTGTGTTTAGAAAAAGCAAACAAATCTAATCATCCAAGTGGGATGGCCAGGCAAGAGGGGGTATAATAACATACTACAAATACAATGTCATTCAAAAGAACTCAAAGCAGGATCTCAAAGAGATATTTGCACACCCATGTTCATTGCTTCATTATTTACAATAGCCAAGAGATAGAAGCAACCAAAACTGACAGATGAATGGATAAAGGAAATGTAGTATATACATACAATGGAATATTATACTGCCTTTAAAAAGGGAAATTCTGTAACATAGTACAACATGGATAAAACTCGAGAACATTGTGCTATGTGAAATAAAACAGTCACAAAAGGACAGTCAGTACTGTATATTCTACTCATATGAAATTGCTAAAGTAGTCAAAATCATAGAAACTGAAAGTAGAAAGGTGGTTCATGATATGAGGAAATGTGTATAATACCATTTTGCAAGAAAGAAATGGGGATTGTCTTTTTATTCTAATCAGGCCTTCAGTAGATTAGATAATGCCACCCACACTGGAGAGGGCAACCTGCTTTCCTCAGTCTATGGATTCAAATGTTAATCTCATTCAGAAACAGGCTCGCAGACATACCCAGAATGTTTGGTTAATGTCTAGATATCCCAGTCAAATTCACACATAAAATTAACCATCACAGTAGGCATCCCTATTTAATGCACAAAAGAAACCAAAGTTTAAAGGACGTAAGGAATGTGTCCAGCTGGGAAATTAGCTGATAGATCTGGCCTCCAGACCTTGATCATTGGGTTCTTCTGCTTCCTTTTAAAAAGAAGTTTATGGCAGTTACATAAAATTATGTTTATAGGTAGACACCAAAAATATTTTTATCATTGCAATTAAGCATTAAGCAATTTTTATTATTGCTTAATGCATCTTTAGAAAGGCAGTGAATGGAGGTAGGGAGGAAGAGAGGTAAAAGTAGCAGAGGACTGGGATTCAGGGTACCTAGATAGCTCCATTTCCCTTTCACTCTATTCCATCATAACCTTGTTAATACATAGGCATATATTTAGAGAAAGATAATGGTTTTAAACACAAAAGACTAAGACAGTTATCACTCTGTTTTATAAGGCATGATTTTTTAAAAGTTTGTTTATTTTACATAATCTCTACACCCAACATGGGGCTCAAACTTATGACCCTGAGATCAAGAGTCACCTGCTCTCTTGACTGAGCCTGCCAGGCACCCCAAGCATCATCTTTCACAAAGTGTATTAAAACAACAGAACTAATGATCATTTAGTCGTGCTTCTTCCCATAAATTCTGACAAGACTACAGTACTGTAGTAATCCTATCAAGCATACAAACATCTACTTTGTGAGACCCATTTATTAAAATAAGAACAAGAGAAAATAAAGGAACAAAGGGAAAACAAGTGGAAAATAAGAGTATATATTACCTTGGGATTTTGATCTGTAATACTCTTTTTATGACTCCCTGGAGTCTTTTAATAAAACAAACTGTTGTTTGTCAGAATGGAAGGTTTTGAAGCAGAAAGACCATGTAACTTGAGTTCCAAGAAACATAAATGAAACATGCCCTCATCAGATCAATAATTTTTTAATGTTAAGGATTCTCTTTTGGGGCACCTGTGTGGCTCAGTCATTAAATATCTGCCTTCGGCTCCAGTCATGATCCCAGGGTCCTGGAATCGAGCCCCACATCGGGCTCCCTGCTTGGCAGAAAGCCTGCTTCTCCCACTCCCACTCCCCCTGCTTGTATTCTCCCTCTTACTGTGCCTCTCTCTGTCAAATAAATAAATAAAATCTAAAAAGAAAAAAAGAATTCTCTTTCAAAGATAGAATTTGAGGGACGCCTGGGTGGCTCAGTTGGTTAAGTAGCTGCCTTCGGCTCAGGTCACGATCCCAGGGTCCTGGGATCGAGTGCCACACCGGGCTCCTTACTCGGCAGGGAGCCTGCTTCTCCCTCTGCCTCTGCCTACCACTCTGTCTGCCTGTGCTTGCTCGCTCTCTCTCTCTCTAACAAATAAATAAATCTTAAAAAAAAAAAAAGATAGAATTTGAAGCCTCTTTAATTGCTCTTTGGTTATTTTAAAGACTTAAGAATATTTTAATTTAATTTAATTTAATTTAATTTTGTCAGAGAGAGAGAGCAGGAGTGAGCACAGGCGACAGAGTGGCAGACAGAGGCAGAGGGAGAAGCAGCCTCCCTGCCAAGCAAGGAGCCCAATGTGGGACTCGATCCCAGGACGCTGGGATCATGACCTGAGCTGAAGGCAGCCGTTTAACCAACTGAGCCACCCAGGCATCCCAAGACTTAAGAATATTTTAAAACTGACTTGCTTAGCTGTAGAATTTTCTGAAATACTGATAAACTTTTATGTGAAAATGTTCCATTAAGGTTGTGTGTGTGTGTGTGTGTGCGCACAAGGAAAGAGAAACTCCCAAATAATAGACAACATATTTGCCAAATATTAGGGGTCACTGGTTTCCACATTTTGATACTTAGATTACAAAGTTGCAGCTACATACTAACTTGCACCACTTGATCTGACAAACAGGGACATTTCTTCAGGAGATGATAGGGAAACACTGTTAATTGGGGTAGAAATCTCCTGAGAACTCATTTCAAATATCATGATATGTCGGGGAAACTCATGATCTATGTCCAAATCTCATGAGATCTTGGCCCAAATCTCGTGAGATTTCAGTCAAATCCCATGAGATGTCAGTCCAGATATCAAGAAATCTTGGTGCAAATCTCGTGAGATCTCAGGCCGAATCTCAAGTTGAGCAGTTCCCATGGGATTTCTACACAAATCTCATGAGAAATCATTCCAAATATCATGAGGTATCATACATACATACCATACATAGGTTCTCCAATAACCAACCTAATTTTATATGGGAAAGAAGTAGGAAGAAAAAAAAAATAAAAGCAAAGCTCCATAACAGTGGAAATAAGGAAATAATAAAAAGAAATGTGGAAATAAATCCAATGGAGACAAAAAGGACAAAAGGTCAATGAAAATAAGAGCTGCCTTTTTTGGAAAGATAAAACTGGTGAACTTTTAGCTAGACTCACCAAGAAAGAGAGAAGACTCAACTACATCAGGAAAGAAAGATAATCGATTCCTGTCTCACATCAAGTTCCTAGAGGAGAACACAAGCAGCAACCTCTTCAACCTTGGACACTGCAACTTCTTGCAAGACATGTATCTAAAGGTCAGGGAAAGAAAAGCAAAAATGAACTACTGGGACTTCATCAAGATAAAAATTTCTGCACAGCAAAGGAAACAATGAGTAAAACTAAGAGGAAACCTATAGAATGGGAAAAGATACTTGCAAATGGCATTACAGATAGAAGTCTGGTATCCAAGATCTACAAAGAATGTCTTAAACTCAACACCCAAAAACCAAAGAATCCACTCAAGAAATGGGCAGAAGAGAGGAAGAGACACTTCTCCAAAGAAGACATCCAAATGGCCAACAGACCATGAAAAAATGCTCCATATCACTTGCCAGGGAATTCAAAACCACAATGAAATACCACCTTACACCAGTTACAATGGCTAAAATTAACAAGACGGGAAACAAGTGTTGGAGAGGATGTGGAGAAAAGGGAGCCCTCTTACACTGTTGGTGGGAATGCAATCTAGTGCAGTCACTCTGGAAAACAGCATGGAGGTTCCTCAAAGAGTTAAAAAAAAGAGCTACCCTATGACCCAGTAATTGCACTCCTGGGTATTTACCCCAAAGATACGGATGCAGTGAAAAGAAGGGATACATGCACCCCAATGTTCATAGCAGCAATGCCCTCAGGCACTGAACTGTGGAAGGAGCTGAGATGTCCTTCAACAGAAGAATGGATAAAGATGTGGTACATACCATGAAATATTACTCAGCCATTAGAAGGGATGAATACCCACCATTTGCACTGACATGGATGGAACTGGAGGGAGTTTTGTTATATGAAATAAGTCAAGCAAAGAACGACAATTATCATACGGTTTCACTCATATGTGGAACATAATGTATAGTGTGGAGGACCACAGGGGAAGGGAGGGAAAACTGAATGGGAAGAAATCAGAGAGGGGGACAAACCATGAAAGACTCTTAATCATAGGAAACAAACTGGAAGAGAGGTAGGTTGGAGAGCGGGGAAACTGGGTGATGGGTATTAAGGAGGGGACATGTGGTGATGAGACCTGGGTGTTATATGCAAGTAATGAATCATTGACCATTACATCAAAAACTATACCTTGGGGGGCACCCGGATAGCTCAGTGGGTTAAAGCCTCTGCCTTCGGCTCAGGTCATGATCCCAGGGTCCTGGGATTGAGCCCCGCATTGGGCTCTCTGCTTGGCGGGGAGCCTGCTTCCCTTCCTCTCTCTCTGCCTGCCTCTCTGCCTACTTGTCATCTCTCTCTGTCAAAATAAATAAATAAATAAATCTTAAAAAAAAAAACAACACTATACCTTGCCTAATGGAATTTATATTTAAAAATGTGAAAACTTAAAAAAAATTAAAAGAAACATGAGCTATTACAATGACTACCACAAAAATACAAAGGATCTTAAGAGAGTACTAGGAGCAAGTAGAGGCCAACACCTTGGACAACCTAGAAGAAATAGATAAGATCCTAACAAAAATCTAGAAAAACTGAACTGTGAAGGAAAAAAAAAATCTAAACAAAATCTAAACACTAGTGAAAACATTGATTCAATAATCAAATCCTCCCAACAAACAAATGCCCAAGACCAGACAGTTTCACTGAAGAGTTCAACTAGACAGTAGAAGAAGAATTAATACCAGCCCTTGTCAAATTGTTTAAAAGATAGGAGGCAAGGGCATATGTCCAAACTCATTTCATGAAGGCAGCAGTACCCTGCTACCAAAACAAGATGAAGACGCTACAAGAAAAGGAAAGGCCAATATCCCTCATGAACAGAGATGCAAAAATCCTCAACAAATTAGCAGCAACATCAATTCAACAACCCATGAGGAGAATCACACAACAGGATCCCATGAGATTTATTCCAGGGATGCAAGATGATTCCACATCTGCACATCCACCAATAGCATATACCACCTTAACAGAATAAAAGATAAAAATCCCAGGATTGTTACAATAGATGAAGAAAGAACACTTGACAAGATTTGATATGCATTCATGATAAATATTCTGAGCTATCTGGGTACTGAGGGAACATACCTCGACCAAACAAAGGCCCTATATGAAAAGCCCGCAGCTGACGTTATACTGGAGGGTGAAATGCTGAAAACTTTCCCACTACCAGCAAGAACAAGATAAAAATGTTCACTCTTAGCACTTTCATTCATCACCATAGTGAAAGCCCTCACCAAACTACTTAGATAAAAAACAAAACAAAAAAAAATATATGAGATCTAAATAGGAAAAGAAAATGGTCACTAATTGCAAATGACATGATACTATATGTAGAAATCCCTAAACAGTCCACACATACACACACCTGTTAGAATAAACAAATTCAGTAAAGCTGCAGGGTACAATGTTAATATACAGAGACCTGTTGCATTTCTTTTTTTAAAAGAATGTATTTATTTGACAGAGAGAGAGAGATTACAAGCAGGGGGCACAACAGAGGGTCAGGGAAAATTAGACTCCCTCCTGAGCAGGGAGCCCAATGCTGGGCTCATTCTCAGAACCCCAAAATTATGACCTGACCTGAAGGCAGATATTTAACTGACTGAGTCACCCAAGTGCCCCAACTTGTATTTCTTTTAAAATATTTTATTTATTTATTTGACCGAGATCACAAGCAGGCAGAGAAAGAGGAGGAAGCAGGCTCCCTGCTAAGCAGAGAGCCCATTGCAGGGCTCGATCCCAGAACCCTGGGATCATGACCGGAGCTGAAGGCAGAGGCTTTAACCCACTGAGCCACCCAGACACACACACACACCCGCCAACTTGTATTTCTATATACTGATGACAAAGTTTCACAAAGAGAAATTAAGGAAGCAATGCCATGGACAATTACATCAAGCAAAAAAAAAAATCTTGGAATCAAAGTAACCAAGAATGAGAAAGACCTGGTATACTCAACACATGGTGGAAAAAGGCAAAGGGAAAAACATGCATGTGTTGGTGGGTGAATGTATGGGCCAAAGGTTTGGAATATGACACAAATAAATGGAAGCATATGCCATGCTCATTAATGGGAAGAGTTAATAATGTTAACATGTACACCATACCCAAAGCAATCCACAGATGTGATGAAATCCCTATCTGAATTCCAATGGCATTATTCAAAGAAATAGAAGACTGTCCTAAAATTTGTAAGGAATCACAAAAAAAAAAAAACCAAAGCAATCTGGAGAAAGAAGAGAGAGCTCAAGATGGTGGAGGAATAGGAGACCTTCATTTCATCTGGAAGGAATTTAGCTAGATAGCTATCAAACCATTCTTAACATCTGAAAATTCAAGCAGAAATCAAAGAACAGCTGCAACTCTACAAACAAAAAAGTGGCCACTTTCAGCAAGGCAGGAAGTACAGAAAAGTGAGTCCAAGTTGTTAGGCAGGACATAAACCATGAGGTGAGGGAGCCTCCATCAGCTGGCCACCACCAAGTGCTAAGGGCAAAGAGCAAAAAATTGGAACTTTTAGAAGTCTGCTCTGGTGAGGGATGACACTCTGGAGGCTAAGCAGGGGGTGGAACCCTTGAAAGGACAGTGTGAGGTCAGGATCCTTGGGGTCCCAGGAAGACCCTCAAGCTCTGCTTGAGGGCAGCAGATTTCCCAGGTATCAGAGAAGGAATCTGGCTGCAAAGAGTGAGCCCAGGAGTGGGCTCTAAGCTGGAGGTTGCCATAAACTGTGATCCACAGCACAGTCTGACCACTGCTCTTTCAGAAGAGGCCCAAGAAGTGGCACAACTGCAGAGAGTCCCCTTCCTCCACCAAAAGGAGTGGTGCCTGAGCATAGTACAGGAGTCTGCTGGGTTTGGAGACTCCAGATGGGGTCAGCCAGAGACAGAAATGCTTGGTCACAGGTCCGGTGAGCATAGAGTGCAAACAGAGGCCAGGGAAACATGAATGGCTGACTGCTTTTCTGTGAGGGCACACTGAGGAGTGGGGCCCCAAGCTCTCAGCTCTGGGGCCAGAGATTGGGAGGCTGCCATATTCATTCTCATCCCAAAAGACTGGAATCATTTCCTGCATATTTTCATACCACAATGCTTTGAAAATGAAACTCAATCACAAGAGGAAAGGTGGAAAGAACTCAAATACATGGAGGCTAGAGAGCATCCTACTAAAGAATGAAAGGGTCAACCAGCATCAATTCAAGATGAACTTTAAAAATTCATGGAAACACAGGAGAATGAAAACACAACTGTTCAATATCTTTGGGATACAGCAAAGCCAGTCCTAAGAAGGAAGTATATACCACTACAAGGCTTTCTCAATAACCAAGAAAGGTCTCAAATATACAACCTAATCCTACACCTAAAGGAGCTGGAGAAAGAGCATCATGGAAAGCCTAAACCCAGAAGGGGAAGAGAAATATGAAGATTAGAGCAGAAATCAATGAAGTAGAAACCAAAAGAATAGTAGAACAGATCAATGAAACTAGGAACTGGTTCTTTGAAAGAATTAATAAGATTGATACGCCCCTGGCCAGACTTCTCCAGAAGAAAAGAGAAAGGACCCAAATCAATAAAATCATGAATAAAGAAGGAGAGATCACACTCAACACCAAAGAACTACAAACAATTATAAGAAGATATGATGGTAACTCTATGTCAACAAATCAGGCAGTCTTGAAGAAATGGATGCATTCCCAGAAACATAGAAATGACCAAAGCTGAACCAGGAAGAAAAGGGAACCTGAAAAGCCCCATAATCAGCAAGGAAATTGAAGCAGTCATCAAAAATCCCCCAGGAGACAAGAGCCCAGCACAAGATGGCTTCCCAGGGGAATTCTACCAAAGATTTAAAGAAGATTTAATATCTATTCTTTTGAAGCTTTTCAAAAAAATAGAACTGGAAGGAAAACTTCCAAACCCTTTTGATGAGGCCAGCATTACCTAGATCCCAAAACCAAAGACCCCACCCAAAAGCACAATTACAGACCACTATCCCTGATGAATACAGATGCAAAAATTCTCACCAACATACTAGCCAATAGGATCCAACTGTACATTAAAAGGCTGATTCACCACGACCAAGTGGGATTTATTCCTGGACTGCAAGGGTGGTTCAAAAACCGCAAATCAACATTGGAGAGGGTATGTGCTATGGTGAATGCTGTGAAATGTGTAAACCTGGCGATTCACAGAACTGTACCCCTGGGGATAAAAATACAAATTTTTAAAAAACCCACAAATCAATCAATGGAATACACTACCTTTATAGAAGAAAGAACAAGAACCATAGGATCCTTTCAGTAGATGCAGAAAAAAGCATTTGACAAATTACAGCATCCTTACTTGATCAAAACTCTTCATCAAACAAGGATAGAGGGTACATACTTCCACATCATAAAGGCCATCTATGGGAAACCCACAAGGAATATCATTCCCAATGGGGAAAAAACAGAGAGCTCTTCCCTTCAGGTCAGGAACACAGCAGGGATGCCCATTCTCATCACTATTGTTCAACATAGTACTAGAATTCCTAGCCTCAGCAATCAGATAGCAAAAAGAAATAAAAGGTGTCTGATTGGCAACGAAGTCAAACTCTCACCCTTTGCAGACAATAGGATACTTTCTGTGGAAAACCCAAAAGACTCCACCCCAAAATTCTTAGAACTCATCCAGGAATTCTGTAAAGTGGCAGGATATAAAATCAATACACAGAAATCACTTGCATTTGTCTACAGCAACAATGCGACAGGAGAAAGAGAAATTAAGGAGTCTACCCAATGTATAATTACACCAAAAACCATAAGATACTTAGGAATCCATCTAACCAAAGAAGCAAAGGATCTGTACTCAGAAAACTATAGAATAGTCATGAAAGAAATGGAGGAAGACACAAAGAAATGGAAAAATGTTCCATACTCATGGATTGGAAGAACAAATATTGTGAAAATGTCTATGCTCCATAAAACAATCCACAGATTCAATGCAATCCCTATCAAAATACCATCCACATTTTTCACAGAACTGGAATAAATAATGCCATCATTTGTACAGAAGCAGAGAAGACCCCGAATAGCCAAAGGGATGTTGAAAAAGAAAACCATGGCTGGTAGCAACCCAATTGCACACTTCAAGCTCTATTACAAAGCTGTCATCATCAAGACAGTATGGTACTGGCACAAAAACAGACACATAGATCAATGCAATAGAATAGAGAGCCCAGAAATGTATCCTCAACTCTGAGGTCAACTAATCTTTCTCAAGGAAGGAAAGAATATCCAGTGGGGAAAAAGTGTCTTCAATAAATGGTGCTGGGAACACGGGACAGCCACATGCAGAATGAAACTGGACTGTTTCCTTATACCACACACAAAAAATAGACTCCAACTGGGCGAAAGACCTCAATGTGAGAAAAGAATTCATCCAAATCTCTGAGGAGAACAGAAGCAGCAACCTCTTTGACCTCAGCCAGAGCAACTTTTTGCTAGACACATCTCCAAAGGTGGGGGAAACAAAAGCAAAAATGAACTGCTGGGATTTCATCAAGATAGAAAGCTTTTGCACAGCAAAGGAAACGGTCAACAAAACCAAAAGACAACAAACAGAACAAGAGAAGATATTTCCAAATGACATATCAGATAAAGGGTTAGTATCCAAAATCCAGAAAGAACTTATCAAACTCAACACCCACAGAACAAATAATTCAATCAAGAAATAGGCCAAAGACATGAAGAGACATTTCTCCAAAGACATCCAAATGGCCAACAGACACATTTAAAAAGTGCTCAACAAGGGGCGCCTGGGTGGCTCAGTGGGTTAAGCCTCTGCCTTCAGCTCAGGTCATGATCTTAGGGTCCTGGGATCGAGCCTCAGGTCGGGCTCTCTGCTCAGCGGGGAGCCTGCTTCCTCCTCTCTCTCTGCCTGCCTCTCTGCCTGCTTGTGATCTCTGTCAAATAAATAAATAAAATCTTAAAAAAAAATGAAATCTTGCCATTTGCAATGGCATGGATGGATCTAGAGGGTATCATGCTAAGCAAAATAAGTCAATCAGAGAAGGACAATTATCACATGATCTCACTGATATGCAGAATTTAAGAAACAAGACAGAAGATCATAGGGAAGGAGAGGAAAAAAGGAAGCAAGATGAAACCAGAGAGGGAGACAAAGCATAAGAGACACTTAAACTCAGAAACAAACTGAGGGTTTCTAAAGGGGAAGGGGTGAGGGAATGGGGTGGCTGGGTGATGGGCACGGGGAGGTTATGTACTGTGGTGAGCACTGTGCGCTGTGTAATATGGAAGGATCTCAAACTTGTATCCCTGAAACAAATAACACATTATATGATCATAATAAAAAGAGAAGTGAAATAAAAACATATAGAATATAAATGTAAACTACGTAAAAATAAATAAATAAATAAATAAATAAATAATCTCACTGATAAGAAAGGAAGAAAGAAACACAGCAAGCAAACAAGCAGTTAAGCGACCTGGAGTCACCACACTCCAATTTCAAGCTAGATTACAAAGCTGTTGTCATCAGAACAGTATGGTACTGGCATAAAAACAGACACACAGGGGCGCCTGGGTGGCTCAGTGGGTTAAAGCCGCTGCCTTCGGCTCAGGTCATGATCCCAGGGTCCTGGGATCAAGCCCCGCATCGGGCTCTCTGCTCTGCGGACAGCCTGCTTCCTCCTCTCTCTCTGCCTCTCTGCCTACTTGTGATCTCTGTCTATCAAATAAATAAATAAATAAAATCTTTAAAAAAAAAAAAAAAAACAGACACACAGGTCAATGGAACACAAAGCTCAGAAACTGATAATCACAGTATTTTTGGCCAAGTTTATTCATTCATATATTAAAGGTATATTTAAACTTAGCTCTGATAGAATTATTAACTCTGAATGGGAATTAATAATATTGATGTCCTGTTCCAACAGTTGCTTCCAATAAATGCATTTCTTTAAACATGTTGTTTTATATAAGTACATATTATAAAATAAGGATGATTTAGAATCCACATTTTTAAGAGAAATTAAATGCTCTTTAATAAACCTACCATAGAAAAGGAAATATAGATATCTGTCATCACAACTGAGAACATCACAAAAGAGACAATCAGACACAATCTGGTATCTGATGGAAGAATAGAATACTACTTAAGTAGTTCTGCCCAAATGTTCAGCCTGCTGAAAGCTATAGATTCAGCTACTCATTTATAAACACAGATGTCAGAGGAAAGTCCTACCAAAGAGTATGAAGACATCATCAATAAAGTCCACAGTGCATATATTCCGACAGGAAAAATATTTTCCCGACAAATAAATGGTAAAACAAGGAAAAAAGAAAGAAGAAAGAAAGGGAGAGAGGGAGGGAGCGGGGAAGGAAAAGAAAGGAAAGGAAAGGAAAACAAAGGAAAGGAAAGGGAAGGGAAGGGACAGGAATGCAAGGGAAGGAAAAAAGAAAGAAAAAAGAAAGAAAGAAATCTCAGAAACTAACCCACACATGTGTGGTCTTAACTTATGACACAGCGGAAAACACAATGGGGAAAGGACTGTCTCTTCAGGGAACGGTACTGGGAAATCTGGACACCAAATGTGGAAGAATTTAGTGACTGGATCACTTTCTTATATCGCACATAAAAATTATGAGTGGATGAATGACTTGAACATAAGAACTGAATCCATAAACCTCCAAGAAGAAAACACGGGTAGTAAGTTTCTCGGTATTCATTTTGGTGAAGAGTCTTTTACATCACACACCAAAAGCAAAGGCAACAAAAGCAAAAATAAATAAATGGAATGAGACCAAACTGAAACTTCTGCATGGCCAAAGAAACCATCAAACCCTTAAAAGGCAGCCTACCCAATGAGAAAAAATATCTGCACATCGTATGTATAAGAAGAGGCTAATATCCCAAATAGACAAAACACTCCTTCAAATCCAAACAAAAACTGAATAAAAACTGGGGAGAATAGGTGAATAGATACTTTCCAAAGATGGCATATAGGTGACCAACAGACACAGGGAAAGTTGTTCAGCATCACTAATTGTCGTCAGGGAAACATACGTCAAAACTGCAATCAGCTATCAGCTCACAACCGCAGGAATGGCAATCCAGGGACAGTGTCCAGAGACGGACACCAGGTGTGGTCAAGGGTGTGAACACAAGGGGACTTTGGCACTGTTGGTGGGAATGGAAATTGGTGCAGCCACTGTGACAAACGTTATGGAGGTTCTGGGGGAAAAAATTAATACAACTACCATATGACCCAGTAATTGCTCTACTGAGTATTTCTTTTTTTTTTTTTTAAAGATTTTATTTATTTATTTGACAGACAGAGACCACAAGTAGGCAGAGAGGCAGAGAGAGAGAGAGGAGGAAGCAGGCTGTCCGCAGAGCAGAGAGCCCGATATGGGGCTCGATCCCATGACCCTGGGATCATGACCCAAGCCGAAGGCAGCGGCTTTAACCCACTGAGCCACCCAGGCGCCCCCCCCCTTTTTTTTTTTAAGATTTTATTTATTTATTTGTCAGAGAGAGTGAGCACAGGCAGACAGAGTGGCAGGCAGAGGCAGAGAGAGAAGCAGGCTCCCTGCCGAGCAAGGAGCCTGATGCGGGACTCGATCCCAGGATGCTGGGATCATGACCTGAGCCGAAGGCAGTGGCTTAACCGACTGAACCACCCAGGAGTCCCTACTGAGTATTTCTTTGGAAAACACAAAAACACTCCCTCAAAAAGAGAGATGCACTCCCATGTTCATGGCAGCATTATTCACAATAACCAGACATGGAAATAACAACCTTGGGAGCATTATGCTAAGTAACTCAGACACAGAAAGACAAACACCAAAGACTCTCATGGACATTCCATATGGAATCAAAACAATACTGAATGCATACATACGGAGAGCAGATTGGTGGTTGCCAGATTCAGGGAAGGGAGGAAAGGGGTAAAGGTGGTCAAAGGTGCCATGTTTGAGTGATAGAATCTGCAAGTCATGGAATGTGCTGTGCTGCATGAAGACAAAAGCTAACCCTGCAGGATGGGGAACAGGCTCCCCCGCTGTTTGAAAGTACGGTGTTCCTGCTCTCATAGCAGAAATGATGTAACTAAAAAAGGACTTATGTAACTAAAGATGTAAATGATGTAACTAAAGATGTAACTAAAAGAACTTACCTAACTAAAATGATGTAATTAAAAAAGAAATTACCATTATTTCTACAGAAAAATTAATGAGCATGCTCAGACACCAAAATTTCCTTCTCTTTGGCTCTTCTTAAGCCTCAGGACATAACATCCTAACGGATGCCCCAAATAAATGGAGATAAAGCATAGCAGATGCTCACAGACATGATTCAAAGCGCCGGTGGCTGGACGCAGAGAGCAGTGCCCAGGAAGGAGCTGGTTGGGATGCACGCTGCTCTGTGGTTCCTCACAAAACAGATGCTGAACACAATGCCCACTTTTTGACTTTTTTCATAAGAGGGAAATCCTCTTCAGGTTTCTTCCTGCTATTGGAGCTGGGTAATAATACAGACCTTTCCAAAAAGTCAAGTGTCTTACTATGAACTTTGAGAAAAATGGGGGAGACTTGTACTTGAAAGTTGCTGAGTGGGTAGAAGTTCACAGCAGAGCCACTGTGAAAGGCACCTTCCTCAGCAGGTGGAACAGACTATCTCTTATCCCCAGAAACTTCCTCTTTCACCTCCCTCGGGACAATCAACAAGAGCTGGGAATTACCTCAATTCCTCCTTTCTCCCATTCCCAATCTTGAACCCATTGGCAAATCCTGTGAGCTCCATCTTCAATAGGTACCCAGGACAGAACTAACCCTTCCTTCCAAGGCCACCTCTCTGGTCCACACTGGAGCTCATCTCTTGCCTGAGTTCCTGGAAACGCTTCATCATTGACCTCCCTTGCCCATCCTCAATATTTTGTCATCTGTTCTCAACACTGTAGCCAGGATGGCTCACTGAAACAGGGTCTCATGGGGTCACAGCACTGCAATGACTTTCTGTCACCCGACTGACACCTTCCTGTAGTCATGTCCTAAGCTATCTCCTATGGCCACAGGGCCTTCTTGCTGCTCCTGGACATACCTGGTATGCTCCTGTCCCAGGGCCTTTGCATATGCTTTCCCTTCCATTTAGAAGGCTCTTGATGTGAGATCACTCACCTTCTTTAGAACTTGACTCATAGGGGCGCCTGGGTGGCTCAGTTGGTTAAGCAACTGCCTTCAGCTTAGAACTTGACTCAAGCATTAACTTCCTAGTGAATACCCATCTGGCCCCTATGCAAATAGCAAGCACCACCACCACCTCCCCTTCCGCACCCCAGCCCTGTCTTCTGCTTTCTATTTCCAGGCCAGTTATCACAGTCACCAGGCTGTCTCGACAAGGGAGAAAACAGCCCTACTCTGATGGTTTCACCACGGACTCCCTCTGATTTCCCAGTCCAGAACCCTGGGGGAAAAGGTGACCAGAGCTCTTGCACAGCCAGGATGCCTGGGACAATGGGTCCACCTATGGCACCCTGAAGACCATCAGGAAAATGAGCCATAAGAGGAATCCGGTTGCACATGAATCCTGAAACCACACACCTTCCTCGATTCCGGTGAGCACGTACACATTCTCCCATTGCCGAATGTGCTCATTTGAGAAAGCTGAGCAGAGAAGCATCCCAGGGTCCAAACCTCCCTCTGGCCATGGTCCTGGGAAACAGACGTCTCTCCTCCCTGCACCAGCCACCTGTGATTGACATCCGGCATCCTCCTGTGCTAGGGCAGAATGCTGCACCTCTCCCTCTTTCCTGGGACGTCATCACAAATCAGGCTTTGCTGCACACTTCTCAGGAAAGAACCTGCAGCAGCTGCAACAGCAGCAACAGCAGCAGCAGCAACAGCAGCAACAGGCTGCCCAGGATCAGTCTCATTCTCACAGGTCAGGCCCCATGTGGAACTAGAGCTTCAAGGAGACTGGTGTGCCATGTGGCCTTGAAACCTCATGGCAGGAGCTGAGATTTCAGTTCCAAATGAAAACTGGCCTCTTCCACACAGCACAGGAAAGTGGAGGATTTCTCAGGGTTGTGGCTCTGGAAGAAGTGCTTCTTCTGGCTGAATTCACAGACACCAGGCAGAGGACACCTGTGGTGCCTCGCTGAGGAAGCAAGGGACACAATGGGCAAGAAGCCAGAATGCTGCCTGTGGGATGCTTCCCACCAAGCCCCCTGCTGAAACAAGGGCTGGAGAACCAAACAGGAAGCAAGTTTCCTATCACATCTGCAGCAGGAGGGCTGGCTGGGGAGCAAAGCCCTGTCCCTGGAACAAGCTGGCATCAAGAGCGAAGGCCACCACGGCCTCACACTGTCCCAGCTATCTGATCTGACTGCCTTGCCAGGCTCACATCTGCTGACACAGTGACTCCCAAGACCCAGAGACTGCTTTCCAGCCCAGCTCAGTGCTACTCACAGAGAAGCCAACTCCAGTCTCAGAAACGTGTTCAGCGTTAGCTCTGGAATTCCCTGGGTTTGTGTACACTGGGCCACCCAGGTGTCCCTTCCAGAGCATTCCTCTAGTGCCCTAGGGTTTCGAGCCACCTTCAAGCTGCCCTTCAAAAGGCAGGAACGGGTCCGTTTCGGCAGACCAGCTGAGCGACTCTGTGTGTGGGAAACTCGGACCACATCCTCCCTGAACAACAGCGCTTCCGAGTCCGAGCTTCAAACCCTCCCTCCCGGGGCACAGAGCGCCATGTCAGCATGAGCACTGCTCTTCCAGATCTCTTGTCTCCCGTTCCTTCACATCAGACACCAAGCTCCAGTCACCACTCTATTTTCCCTTCAGAGAAGTAAGTAAAAGTATAGAACAGAACACTACATGAGCACAGCACACTTCTATCCAAATAGAATTCCGTGTTCTTTCTCATCCAGGCAGCCCGACATCGCCCATACTAAAGAGAGGCCCCACAAGTTCAGTCTTCATATATATAGTTGACCTTGTGTTTTTCCTTTGGATATTTGTATCTCGAAGTCAGTGTCTAGATTGCTTTCTTAAAATAACAAGAATAATAATGATGTGGTCACGTAAAGGTCTGGTTCTCCATAACCAGACAACATGGCTGGTTCAGATAAGGATGAAAACACGACCTCTTTCTTCTCAGGGAGCAAAGCCCACACCCTCAGGGATCCTGACACACCTCACGGTAGATGAGCTCCTTTGCTCTGTGGAGCTGTCCCGGTGCAAAGGATGCAGGCGCCCTCCAGGGTTCATTCTCTTTTCTTCATCAATTCCCCAGTTGAAGTCGCAAGTGATTCACCGGGTCTCTCTCTCTCTCTCTCTCTCTCTCTCTCTCTCTCTCTCTCTCACACACACACACACACACACACACACACACCCTTACCCTTCCCTGCCTCACCAGGGAAGGCTAACAGGGGCTTGTGTTCCACTGGGATCGCAATGAGTGATCCCCAGGCTCCTAAACAACCTACACTCCTCCATTTCTCCCCCTCACAAAGGGCACTGCATCCTGTTACAGCTCTGAGGTGGTGCTTTACTTTAAAAACTAACTAAAAAAAAATTATGTATTTATTTGACAGAGACAGAGCAATAGAGGGAACACAAGCAGAGGGAGTGGGAGAGGGAGAGGCACGCTTCCCGACGAGCGGGGAGCCCGATGCGGGGCCTGATCCCAGAACCCTGGAATCATGACCTAAGCCAAAGGCAGGTGCTTAATGACTGAGCCATCCAGGCGCCCCTAAAAATAATTTCTAATATGAGAAAGTGTCCACGAAAGAGAAAAATATGAACCCCCACAAAGGATTCTTTGGCTATTTCAGAAGCCTGTTTTCCCATTGTTTAATTAAAACAGGAAAGAAAAACACACAAACTACCCCTTCCACTAGCAGGTCTGATTCACTTCAGTGATTGCAAGGAGAGCAGGAAACACAAGAGGAACACCTGTTCTGATGCCATTTCCACTATCTAACTTTTGAAACTCCACACACACTCAGAGAAAGAAGCCCAAACCAACGTCTTGGCCTGGCAATGCAGAGAAGTCTGAGCTGGAGGGACAGGGACAAAGAGCTCGTGCATGTTGGCTAGGCTGGTGGCACAGAAGAAGGGGTTCTGCCAGCTCGCCCAGGCTCCCCTGTCCTCAGCCAGGACCCTGCTCACAGCCCTGACCTGTCACAACTGTCACACGGGAGACACACGGCCACCCCCGGACCCAGCCCTGCCCACACCCTCCTGCAGAATGCACTCCACTTTCCTCCAGGACCCCTGTCAGCTCTACCCAGACCTGGAACTCCCCTGTCTGCTGCAACGCTCCAGGACCCTCCGCCCCTTCCAAAATGACACTGGCCCAAGGCTTTCATGAGAAAGGCAGAAGGCTACCTCCTGAATGGTTAACACCTACTTTCCTCTCCTGCCTTATTTCTCTACACTTACCTTCCTACCTGGGCAAACTGTAGGTAACATATGAATGGAACACGAGCATGCTCCGAGATCTGAATCTTTCACTGCGTGTTTCCAAGGACTCCTTATGCAATAAGACACTAGCGTATCTTGCCAGAGTTTGAAAACTACCATCTATAGAGTAGGAGAGCAAAAATCACTTCATTTTTACCTCACTTTTCATGAAGCAGAACATGGTCTTTTTCCTTTTCTTCATTGACTTAATTTCCAGTTCATTTCCAAGCAGTGTTCATTCCTTTGCTTCAGGGATAGGATTTCGTGATTTCTCACCTGCCATAGAACACCCAGAGCTCATCACAACCAGTGCCCTCCCTATTAGCCATCACCCATTTAACCCTTCCCCTCATGCACCTGCCCTCCAGCAACCCTTGGTTTGTGCTCTAAGGCTGAATCTGTTTCCTCATTTGTCTAAGTTCCTCCCCCTACTATGTTTTTCTGTGTTCTTTCTGAAATCCCAGAGGAGGGAAGTCAGTGGGTATTTGTCTTTCCTTACAGATTTTGCTTAGCTTAATCCGTTCTAGATCCATCTGCATCCTTGCAGATGGTAAGATTTCATTCTTTGTGAAGCTGGGACCTATTCCATTGTGTATTGATCTCCCACATCTTCTTTCTCCATTCATCAATGAATGGACATTGGGACTCCCTCCATCGTTTTGCTATGGTTGATAATGGTGCTATAGACATCACGGTGCTTGTACCCAACTAAATGTGCATTTTTGTGTCCTTTGGGTAAATACCTAGAAGTGCAAATGCTGGATCCTAGGGTTGTTCCATTTTTCGCTTTTGGAGGAACCACCATACTCTTTTCCAGAGTGGCTGCAACAGCCCCCATGCCCAGCGACATGCAGGAGAGTTCCGCTTTAAGCAGAACATTACCTGCCAGCAATTTCCTAAGGAGGAAATGGAAAACCTGTGGGATAACCTGATTCACGCAGCGTCAGGCAAGCAGTTCCAGAAATTCACCTCAGGGTTCCTGATGCCAAGCCCCTTGAAGCCACCAGCATGCCTCTATCTAGGAGAATTCCCAAAGACTCTCCTTCTGACTTCACCATCAATGAAATTGCAGAGAAAATACGGCATGTCCAACCATCTAGATGATCCATTTAGTGAAACTAGAAAATCAAGCTTCACTTTCAAATCATCCAAGTCTCCTTGGAATCATTTTGAAACTTCCCTCTGCCCTCATTGTAACTCTTTGGATGAAAAGACTAATCAATTATGAAACATCACTTTTGACAAAGGACAAGACATAACATAAGTCTCTATCTGACCGCAAAAAGCCACCTAACTCTAGATGCTGGCCACTCCACCACAAGCTAGGCCCAAGTGAATAAACACTGCCAGATGAAGGAACACATTCTAGGTTAAAAACAGACACAGAGTAAATCTTACCTTCCCTTTCTAACCAAAGTGATTGCCTAGGAAAGAGATGTTCCAAATAACTTTGTAAGCAATAAATGAACTGAGAAAATGGGATTCCCTGCCATGTTCTACCTGCAAGGAAACTAAGGAACTCTTGCACCCACTCTAGATTGCTGCCAGCTGCTTCAGTTTGACTTTGTGGCTCCAGTACAGGCAAGAGAAAAGCCCAAGAGGTCTGGGGTTAAAGAGAAGTTTTACCTCCAGTCCTGACATGGATGTGACATTGCACCCAATGTACCTGCTGCTTTCTCCGAACACTGACGTTCTGTGACAAGCTGCAGGACTGACTCAGGCACTGATTTCAAAACTTTGGGTCTCATGGAGCCAGAGTGAAGTGTTGTCAGGTGGGAATAAGAAGCACCTCTGACCTACGGCCTGTGCACCTGCTCCAGTTCCAGGGAGAAGGGGAGACACATGCTTGTTTCTTAAGTAGTAATTAGCTTCATTCTAAAGACCAATGCCATTGTCCTTTTTGGAGAAGTGAAGTTTCTCTTCCAAAAACACGCTCAACTCATCTGTTCCAAATGCAACATGAGTCTGGTCTGGTTTCCTCCAGTCTCCAGACCCGCACCAAGAGGCCCCTCCTGCACCATCCTGACAGCTCATTACCACCAAACCCCGGGACATGGGGCACAATGCTGAGTTGGTAAATGGCTCTAGGGGTTGTTACCATCACTCTTGAGCCTGCAAAAACAGACTATACAGCTTACCACTGTCTCCTATAGAAACAAGCTGCAGTGCGTCGCCTCTCAGGGTCTCTCACCCAGCACCTCACCACTGCCCTCAGTGCTGGCGACAGGCTGCAGGGACTCATCTTCCACACTGCAGCTCGCCACTGCCTCCAGTGGTGGCAAGCAGCATTGCCATGCCTTCCCGCAGCTCACCACTCCCTCCTGCAACGTGAACCTGCCTGCTGGGCCTTCCAGTGTCCCAGTGTAGCTCGAACTGCCTCCACTGGTCTCAAGCCACACTGGCACGTGTTCCACCATCACTCAGACTGCAACTCAGCACTGCCACCAGTGACAGAAATCCTCAACGTCTCTCCTTCCCACACTTTGCACTGTATCTGCTCACTGCATCCACTGTCAGGAGGCTCCAGCAGCTTGTCTTCCAGCATCTTGCCACTGCAGCTCAGCACTGTCTCCCTTGGCGGCAACCTGAAGTGCCCCATCTTTCATTATTTTTTGCACTGGAGCTCTTGCACTGCTTCCAGTAGTGGAAAGCTGAATTATGAGAGCTGCTTGATGGCATGGCAGTGCCATCAGTCACTGGAGGCAGTGCTGAGCTGCATTGTGAGAGCTGCTGGAAGACACTGCCAGTGCAGCTTGCAGCCAAATCTCCTGAGAACTCAAGCAATTCTCACGAGATTTCTACCCAAATTGTGAATCTCACGATTTGGGTAGAAATGTCTTGAGAACTCATTTCAAATATCGTTAGGACTCAGAGAAATCACGTGATCTCAATCCAAAATTTTGAGAACTCGGGAACTTCTCACGACAGTTCTACTCAAATCTCCTGAGAACTTATTTCTAATCTCATGAGATCTCACTCTAAATCTCATGAGAATTCAGGCATTTCTCATGAGATTTTTACCCAAATATTGTGAGAACTCATTCCAAATATTGTGAGATGTCAGGGAACTCTCTTGAGATCGCAGTCCAAGTCTTGTGAGCTCTCAGTCCAAATGTCATGAGAAATTATTCCAAATCTTAAGGGATCTCAGTCCAAATCTCTGGAGAACTCTGGCAATTCTAATGAGATTTCTACCCAAAAGACACCAAATACCTTTCCCTTGGAGCCCAAGTTCTCAGATTCTAGCTGGTCTCAAATGACTTTGGACACATGACCCTACAGTTTCAGTCTCTAATAACTTAAATATCTAAGTCACTAAATCAGCTGAGAAAAATATTTAATTTTAGCCAATTATTTTTTCTATTATTACATATGTATTTTACAACCAAAAGTTAGTATATTTAACTAGGAATGAAAACTGCACAATCTTTTTTTGCACTGGTTTCATTTCTCATACACATTTCATTTCCCTAAACCAATCAACAGTGGAGACACAAGAATTAGTGTATGAAAATCATTTATTCTATAGCCTACTGGGAACTGGCCAGAAATTAGAAGGTCATTAGAAATGACAGCAAAATCTTCGTTTGAGAAGAGCATGCTGTGAGTCTAAGTAATCAATATGTTATTTAGCAAACAAAATACAAGTGAACAAAACATAATTCCTTATAGGAATACATTGGTGCCAGTTTTTTCCATTATAGTTTTTACATGATATATAAAACCTGAACAGCAATAATCAGATATTATGTAACTTTCTAGGGCAATTTAAATCTCAAGTGAGATAACCACAGAGTCAATACAGTCTTGTTTCAAAAGAAAAAAACAAAAACCAAAAAACAAAATAGGGCCACCTGGCTGGCTCAGTCAGCACAGCATGCAACTCTTGATCTTGGGGTCATGAGTTCAAGCCTCAGGCTGGGTGTAGAGATTACTTAAAAGAAAAGAAATTAAAAGGAAAAAGAGGGGCGCCGGGGTGGCTCAGTGGGTTAAAGCCTCTGCCTTCGGCTCAGCTCATGACCTCGGGGTCCTGGGATTGAGCCCCGCATCGGGCTCTCTGCTCAGCGGGGAGCCTGCTTCCTCCTCTCTCTCTCCCTACTTGTGATCTCTGTCTGTCAAATAAATAAATAAAATCTCTGTCTGTTAAATAAATAAATAAAATCTTTTGAAAAAAGGAAAAAGAAAAAAAGAAAACAAAGGACAATACCAAATAATGACACAAAAATTGCACTGGCTTTCTATATTCGAATGAGGCATTTGGGGCCACATAACAAAAAAATATGCTCCTTCTTTCATTTTCATGCACTATTTTTTAGTTCTACAGAAATAAAAGCTACACCCAATTTTAAGCTCTGTAACTTGATAATTCAACATGAATTACATAATATTTTTTTCTAGGATACTGACCCAACTTTTGAGGATACATTGTAGACATTTTAAGGGGCAACTATAAAGACTGTTTTTTCACATTTCCGCAAACACTATGCAATCACTAAACCTATAATATCTAGTAAAGATAGAAGCTGTGAGACATTTTAATGTATGTATGCATGCATGTATGTATTTATTTTCATTTTAATGTATTTATAAAGAATTACAAACCAAAACAAAAATCTTTCAGAATTAGAATGCATTACATTTATATATCAATATTTTAAATTCTCACAAACTTATTAGAGAAACTACGGCAGTAAATGACCATGGTGGTTTTAAAAAATTATGCCATCCTTGTCAGTTTGTCCTGCTCTGCCCAAGCAACATGTGAACCAAGGAGGCCCTTCTAATCTTGTTTCTTGCCAGAAACACAATGGGACCAAAGCCAGGTTCTTGTGCAATGTGTGATGCCCTTGGTTTAAAGAGTTATTGGTGTGGCAACTTAGCTCATGGACTCCTCTGTTACATTTGCATAACTAATGTCTCAAACTGCTAGTCATTCTGATTTATATTCATCCCTGCAGTTTCCATTAACTTAATTACACCTGCCATCAGCTTAGTTGCCTTTGTTACTGCAGTTTGAACCCTGGCTTCATTTCTCCAGGAAACGAATTTACTAGGTTTTTTCCAGATCACTGCATTCTTAAAACTTCTGTACAGACTTTATAAACTTTGATATTTTTAGCTATCCTTTTTACCACATTTTTAGATTTAACCCATATTTGGAACTTATTAAGGAGCTCTCTGTGGCAAACTTCAAGTTTCATAGCTTACCACATTTAACACGACCAGACGGCTGGCTCCTCTGGAAACGAGGGTGAGCGGAGGCACTGGGGCTGCTGATTGGAGGGGACTTGGGCTCCTCTTCAGCCTGGGATAAGTGTGAATCCTTCTTTGTCCCGACTTTGCCCCCTGTCCAGGGTAAATTCTTGATTTCACACGTGTTCTCATTTCTTCTCTCCTGTCTCTTGTCAAGGTCCAGAACAGCTGTTCCCAAAGCTTTGTGTTGTAACATTCCACGTGATAATCAGTAGGAGCCTGATATAGACGGCCTCTGTAACACAACTGCAATTACTCTTGTCATGCTTCGCTTTTGTGGCTCTCATCTGGACTGTCTCCAAATTCTCCTGCTCAGTTTTAGCAAGCTGGCCTAGAGTTCTCTCACAAGGGTCTGACTAGCACATGAACTAGCTCATGGTCAAAGCCCTCCTGCTCAGGACTGGAACTGCCTCATCATGAGTTCCTTTCCATTTCATTCTGAGCTTGCTTTCAAAGGTCAAGGGTTCACGCTACCTTTAGTGTTTGCCTAAATGGTGGTTGCCTTCTGGAACATAAAAATGCTGTGGTTATTCTGTGGGGATAACAATGATAACATAAGCCATCTCAGGGTTTGGCGTAAATAATTCAGAGTTGACCTGGTTTACCTGATGAGATAGCATTGAAACACATGGTGGTGATCTTGAGATGCTAAAGAGTGAAAATGAGTGCCTAGAGCTCAGGAGAGAGGTGGATCCAGAGAGAATAATTTAGGACACACCTGGGAAAGAGACGTGGTCAAACTTTTGCCAAGCATACTGATTACAGGTGAGCAGTAGGAAAGGAAGCCAGACTGCAAAGGAGTTTGAGACCACCCAGTCAAGAAGGTAGGCAAAGGCAGGAAGGGTAGGATAGTTCGTTCCTGCAGTGACAAGTAAAGGTAACAATGTGAGAAAGGAAGGTTTGGAGCTTTCTTTTAGGTAGAGGGAAATTAGTTTTACTGAAGTAGGGAGTTTCTAGGGGAAAGGGATTATTTAAAAAGAACAGTTCTATTTATTAGGGCAGCACTATTCACTAGAATTTTCTATGGTGATGGAAATATTCTGTATCTGCAATGTCCAATATGGTAGCCACTAGCCACATGTGACTCTTTACATTTAAATTTTAATTAAAATTCAATAAAAATTCAGCTTCTTAGTTATACTAGCCACATTTCAGTTGCTCAATAGCCATAGTAATTAAATTTAAACAGGTTTAAATTTAGTTACATGTGATAAGCATTGCATAAGCTCAGAGTTAGGGTTATTACTACCTAGAGGAGCAGATTAATCTCAAAGGATCAGTGGCCTTCTAACAATAGAAGTTACTTCACCTGTATCACATCCAATCCAATCAGTGCTGGGGGTGGTGGTGGGGAGGCTTTGTGCCACCAAATCATTTGGAGATGCTGGCTCCTTCCATCTTGTGTGGCTGCCATCTTCAATATAAAGGCTTGAGGCTTGCTATGGAAAGGAAAGAGGAGTGTGGAGGATCTCTTGGGAGGTTCTATGGGCTACGTTTGGAATTGTTTTACATCACTTCTACCCATATTCCAATGGCTAGAAATAAATTACATGACCCTACCTAACTGCAGGCTAGGCTGGAAAATATTTAACTGTGTGCGCCTCCCCCCACCCAAAAGGAAACAGGTTTATGGATATACAACATAACCCTGACACATTCATCAGTAAGAAAAAAAAAAAGTAAATTTGCCAAGAGTTCTGCAGTCTCCAATAAGTCCTGGAAGTGAACCTTAACCAGTGCGCCAGAGGACTGCAACTGGTACAGTTCTACATGTAAGGTAGAGACCAAAAGATCAAAATGGGCCCAGGGATTAAACATAAAGCAAGGATCAGGAGGAAGAAATGGGATTAATAATAGAGAGTAGCAAGTTTGATTTTTGGTGGAGAATCATATCTTCCTCAAAAAGAAAAACAAAGGGAAAGTGTAAGAAGGTAGAGGATTTGAGGTGAAAAGGGGAGAAATGAAAGATCGTTGGGTTAAATTACCTTGTCTTCTCTAAAGACATTAGATTTCTGCTTAACCCAACATGGCTGGGAGACATCTGTGCAGGTGCTTAAATGAGCAGAAAAGATTGGCACAGGTACTGTGAAGACTGGCTCAGGCATTTGCTGAGAATTTAGAAGGAATCTGAGACTAACCTGGCGGCCACGATGTCTTGTAGGATGTGTCAGGTAAATTGAAATGTATATCTTCTTTTTCTCTTGATAAATATCCCTATGGTAAGCCATAAGGTTCTGTTCATCCTATTTTTTCACAGAAACGGACTTTGAAAATCTAACTTAGACTTTTTCCTTCTGCCATAATTAATACACCAGTATATGTGTAAAACATCAAAGCTAGTGAATAGATTAGCATGCAAAAATAGATTATCATGGAAGAATTTTAAGAAAGATTAGGTGAAAATATTGAAGCTGGTAATTTGTATTTTGACATCAGTTGAATTGTCAACATTGCATCATTTGAAGTTTGGGAATGAAATTCCTTCTCGTCAACACTGAACTAAAACTAGAAAGAAAATACAAATATTTTTTGTCAGTGAAACTGACAAATTCTTGGAATCATGCCTAACAGGCACACAGTTTAATATTATCATCCTGTTTACCTCCCACTCCGTATTCCACCTCTTCTGCTTCCTCTCTACCCAGGTTCTTCAAGAACTCTCTTAGAAAACATTTATTATTTAATATGAGGTGTGGAAAGGCAACAACTCACTTTATGTATTTGACTTTTTTTGCTTTTACTCTGCTCAGATATTCTTCCAGATGCCCTTTCTTAGTCCATATGGTTGAATGGGGCTGACCGACTCTCAGGCTCCAAGGATGACCATTAATATCCAAGCCTGGCCAATCAGGGTATTGTATTCTCCTGCCCATATTAATGGGCATGAACCAAGCCAGACCAGTTGAAACTTTCCTTGGGATCTTAACTGGAAATAGAATGTGAGTTCTGAGGAATATAAGTCTGGGTACTCGTTTAAGCATCTTTGTCAACAAATTGGGACAGCTTGTCTTGAGAATGAAATCAATACAAAGCAAAAAAGACCCAAGAGATAGAGAGTAAAGAGATAGAGATAGAGACAGAGAGAAAGAGAGACTGTCTTGAATTTATTAAGTCCCTGGATCCAGCCATACCTGAAATTGATACCCTGAGCATTTTAGTTAATATGAGTCAAATACCCTTTGTAATATAAACCAGGAAGAATTAGGCTTTTGTCACTTGCAGTGGGAAAATGTCCTGACTGTTACACTTTAAAAATAAAGGTTCAGGCTGAAGAAGAGAGAAATTTGAACAATGGAATGCAACAGGTGGTCCCTGCATTTTTATCTCCTCAAATTGTTGACCCTTTCGATAGTGGTACTTATGATATGTCCCAGGGGACAAGAGTAGAAAAGAAAACAACAGAAATGAAACTCAGCCTTCTCAATTGCTGAGAAAGCTTAGAGAAGACCTGAAACAGGATAAAGTAATACCTGGGCTTCATCAGGCACTTCACTTGATAGTGATAACCCATTACTACTCCCTATTGCTTATTAGCTTAAGTAAGAGAAGTTGGTCAGAGTTGTGCTAAGACATAATGTGACAGAGTAGCAACTAGATCTACCTGGAGTGGCCCTCAGTTTGCACTGTAGTGGATGTGTGACATGAAGAAATTGCTTTATGTATTATAGTCTTTACTAACATAAAATGTATAAGATATCTTCTATTAGCAGAGATGGCAATTATCTCCTAACAGCCTTTCTCTCTTTTACCCAAAGTAATAAAATATTTAGCTAAGCACATGCCCTCTTATTTCCCACACTTCTTTGCAACGAGGTTAGCCATATAATTAAATTATAGTTATAGTGGGATGTAAGGGACAGTGTCCAGACTGACTTTGGGGAATCTTCCTTAGGAAACAACTGACCAGGCAGACAGCCTCTTCTTTGCTGTCCTGCCTGCTACTCCCTTGTGGTGTATTCAGTAAACTTCTATCTCCTTCATAAAAAAAAGAGAGAGAAAGAGAGACAACTGAACATATTGTTCTTCATTTAAAATTCTGCAAATGCCATCAGTAGGGGATAGGTTAAATTATGGTACATACTCTTCTAACCCTCTAAGACAGGATTAGCAACCTTTATTAGATGTTCTCACAGCACCCTGTTTTTTCCTACTTAGACATGTAATAATACTTTACTTTTTATGATTATTTAGTATCTGCCTCCTCCGCTAGACTGTAAACCCAATGAAGGCAGGGACCATTAGGGAGGACATTCTGTGCCCAGTGCTTAGCATCATGCTTGCTATACATAAGTTTAATATCAAATGTATAATAAATACACTTAACAGAATATTATACAGCCACTTGTTTATTGTCATGTAAAGTTACTCATAATGTTAAATTAAAAAATCAAATTATAAAATAGTAGATATAGCATGATCTCATTTTTATAAAAAGAATAGCTATGTATACAGATACCTTGATCTAAATGTTAACAGTAATATGATTATGGATGACTTTATTTTCTTTGTAACTCCTTAATGTACTATCTAAATTTTAAAAATAACATTTATTTGATTATTTTCTAATTTACATGATTCTCGTTTTGAAAAAATTTGAGTAGATTTACAACAACTTTTTTGTTACAAAATTTCACTTGAACATATAGACAATATTAGAGGCAACCTGCATTTCTGAATGCAAATCAAAGTGTTGGATTATATTCACCTTGATGCTATTTTTGATTAAAGTGGGCCTCTTACAAAATGATCATTCTGATACCTTCATTTCTGTATAATATTTATTGTTTTAATGTCCATAATTACCCATTAGACTCTTCTCTCTCCTCTTATTCACATTCCTTTTCAGGATACGGAGAATGGAATACATTATCCTATCCTATGTTTTAGCTAAAGACAAGGAGGATAAAAAATAGTTAAAAGGCAACGGACTTCTAAATGTAAGACAATGTCAGCAGCTGCTACATTTAAAGCACTTTCCTTACATGAGGCAAGTTTGCCAAAGTGAAGTTTTTTTCCTAACAAAACACAAAAATGTTACCAAAATTTGAAAAGTATATTCATTTTAAACAAACGCTTTTGACAGCCTTACTGGTTATAAAACTATAATTGGGCTTTTTTTTTTTTAATGCCCAATGTGGGGCTTGAACTCATGACTCCTGGGATCAAGAGTCACATGCTCTTCCAACTGAGCCAGCCAAGTATCCCTATAATTGGGCATTTTTAAGATTAGCTTATAATTTTCCCTTTTAAAAGATATTAATTTATATAAACAAGACATTTATAGATAATCTCTATGGAGCAACATAATCATGGATATCTTAAAAGGTTAAGTAATTGCACTTATACAACAGTTAGTGTTATCTCTCATTTCTATTGTGGGGAAATGGAAGATACTTCTGTACATAAATTCCTTTTCCTAACTAAGTGTAACTGAGAAGTTGCACTAAGGTCAGTCTAAAATAAAAAAAGAAAGAAAGAAAGGAAAATAGGGTAAACACTGGATATGGCAGTCTATCTTTTAGTAACATTAATTTTGTTGTTCTTGTTAGTTTCAACCCATGGACACAAAGACCTCAGCACCATATTAAGATGTGACATCATGACCTATAAAATGTGACAGCCCCAGAAGAACTCTTACACCATCATTCATTTTCAGTAAAAAGTCTAACAGAACAGTGATAAATATTGTGCCTTGGAACCTTAATCATATAATACAGATCATTTCTAATACAAATTGTGTTGAAGCTGCATGGCTAGCTCTACATATTCTTTGGAAGCTCAAAAAGTTCAATGACATCCCATCAATCTTCATTTCAGATCTAGCAGCATAAGAGCTGGGTTTTCTAAATAGGATTTCCACAAATTAGAGAAGCGTGACATTGTAGCACCATCAATAATTCTGTGATCAGCTGACCAGCTCACATTCATTATCTGTGCTTTATATACTTCTCCTTCCTGGTTAAATCGGGGAAGGGCCTAGAAATAAGGCAAAGAACAGAGTCAACCTTCACTTGCTTGAAGGCTCTAGCAACAGCAATGAGTTGCTAGAGTTAAGCAAATTCCCCTCCTTGTAATAGAAGAAACGGGCATCCCAAATGACTTGAAAACGCTAACTCCAATTTTTCCCATTTTTATATTTGCTTCAAGCTTTCAGTTTCCCCAGGGTACTTCTTGTCCCCTGCACAATTTCCATATATACAGTAAATCTCATTTCAGATTTCAATTACTTAACAAATATTTATTGAGCACCTACTATGTATCAGGTACTCTTCTCAACTCTGGGGCTAAACCAAAAGAAGCAACATTCCTTGCCTTCTTGGAGCTAACATTTTAATGTAGAGAGACAATTAAGATACATAAGTAAAATATATAGCATGTTAGATAATGAAAAGTGCAAAGGAAAAATATACCACGTGGAAACGGGAGAGAAGGTAGGCAGGGGCCAGGTGCAGGCAGCATTTTTTGTTTGACAGGCTGGGCAGGGAAAGCCTCACCAAGGCTTCCTCAATGAAGGCAGTGAGGAAGAAAGCCAGGTGGATACTCCAAGAGATACAGAGGGGAAGCAGGGCTGGACTGTTGGAGGAACAGCAAGGTAGGCAGGATGGCAGCAGTGGAGGGGTACGGGTAGGAGCTAGAAGATGAGGTCACAGATGGAGTAGGCAGAAGGCAGGGCACATTGTCAAGAGCAATGCTTCTCAATCTGTCTTTGGTAAATGACCTACAGTTATTTTTTAAAAATTTCTATTCCGTTGCAAGCTATTAAAAAAAACATATTAAATTACTAAAGAGTACCTAAGTGGCTCAATCAGTTAAATTACTAAAGACAAACAAATTAAAAAAAAAAACCAAATTAAAAAAGATAAAGAAAACAAAGCCCTAACTTATTAGATTCAATAGATCCAAAATCACCTGTCAGACTGCTGTGAAAGTATCCAAGCCCTATTTTCCCTTTCTGCATTGACCTCCTCACAGTCTCCTCACGGGATACAGCAGTC
>RCUC01085193.1:0-22712 GCA_003697995.1 Taxidea taxus jeffersonii
TGGAATGTACATATAAGCTTCCTGGCCCCCAGCCATCCTATATGTTTTCTATTTTGCTCACCTCATTGCAGATGGGCTCCTTTTATTAGGGTAGATGCTTGAGTGTGTAATCAGTCACATGAAAATAGAACGTGGCAGCTGTCTAGATTACAGAAGTTCTTACGTGGCCCGTGCATGTGTCCACAGATATACAGAACCCAAGTGGAAAAGCATCAAGACAAGAGCATATTGCTCAGGAGAAATTTGCCAATTAATAGTACTCCCTCTAAAGTGCCAGGGAAGGACACCTGGGTGGCTCAGTCAGTTAAGCGTCTGCTTTCAGTGGCTCATGATCCCAGGGTCCTGGGATCGAGCCCCATGTCGGGCTCCTTGCTCAGCGGGGAGCCTGCTTTTCCCTCTGCCTTGCTGCTCCCCCTGCTTGTGCTCTCTCTCTCTCTCTCTCTCTGGCAAATAAGATCTTTAAAAAAACAAATAAAATGCCAGGAAGTTGGGTGCCAATAGAGATTTAGCTGCATCAGGTCAGACACTAATGGAATGACTCATATAAGAAACTCAGCCAGGGTCCCGACACTAATGGAATGACTCATATAAGAAACTCAGCCAGGGTCCCAGCACCTCTCGAGTGCATTTATTGATGGTGTTTATTTTAATACTGACACCTCTACTATTTTAGGATGACAAGTAAGAAATACAGCACAAATGTAAATGGAATGAGATTGGCATGAAAATAAGCCTTATATTCTAAGTATCGTGGAAGAATTATTTTCTTTAGAGAGGAAGAATTTTAAGTGATGACTTCAGATCAGCAAATCAAGGCTTTGCCTTCCAGAGACTGTAGAAAACCCCAGACATTTTATCTTTTACACGTGTAGATATAACTTTAAGAAAGTTTTTATTAAGTTTTTTAATTCCAATATAGTTAAAATGAAGTGTTATATTAGTTTCAGGTGTATAATGCAGCGATTCAACAATTCTATCCATTACTCAGTGCTCATCATGATAAGTGTGTGCTTAATCTCCATCCCCCTCTCCTCTGGGAACCATCAGTTTATTCTCTGTAGTTGAGAGTCTGTTTCTTGATTTGTCTCTTTGTCTTGTCTTTTTTCCTTTGTTCATTTGTTTTGTTTCTTAAATTCCCCACATGAATGAACTCATATGGTATTTGTCTTTCTCTGACTTATTTCACTTAACATTATGCTCTCTAGCTCCGGCTGTATTTTTAAGCTACGTGTGGGTATATTGTGTGTAGGTGCATTAAAAAAAAAAAAAAAAAAAGTCCTCTAAGAGAAGAGAGGAATGAACTTCCTGTCAACCAACTCAGGGAAACTACAGCATAAACATTACAAAACTTCAGATAATCTGATCAATAATTCTCTGAAATAAGAAACAGTACATTTCACACTAAAATGCGCAACACAAACGCCCTCCCTGCAATGCAGAACTTGTTTAGAAATTCAACTTGGACACTATCCAAGAGAGCTGACTCGCTGAAGTTAAAAAAAAAAAAAAAAAAAAAAACTTGCATTGAGTAGGTTTGGCTTCCATAGGCAATCTATGTCCCACAATGAAAACGACTGCTTCTAAAGTGAAACTGTACACTTGAGGATGACACTGCAGTCATCTGAATGTGTGGGGATGACTGAGAAGACTTTCCACCTTGGAAATATATTTGGTTTGAATTCCAAATTCGACCTATTACACTGCGCACCTTGGCTCAGACTGAATCACCACTGTTCCCTCGTACCTCCGGGATCTTACCTGACACTGATCTCGTCTATTCCATGAGGTCTGACCCAACCCACTGAGAAAGCTCAAGGCTATCGCTCTTTCCAATGCCAGGAAATGCCCCAAACTAGGGCAGCCTAACACACCTCCTGGCCCTCTGCCTCTGCTATCAGCTCCCTCCAATCCATCTTCTATACTTGCTGCCAGAGTGATGGTTCCAATATGAAAAATCTAGCCGTGAAACCTTGGCTTAAAACCCTTAAAATGCTTCCCTAGTGTCTACAGAGTAAACTGTGAACTCCTTTCCTTGGCATACAAAGAATTTTAAGATCTGGCCACTGCCTAAATGTCAAGTCTCATCTGTCATTTCCTGCCTTGCTCTTTGCAAGCCAGCAATATTGAACTACTTAGAGTTCTCTGAACGCACCAGGCTCTGGGCTGGCATCCTGCCTTTACACATGCTCGCCCTGGAACAGCCTCCATTGCTGTGTGCCTGACAGTCATTCCTTCGGGAAGCCTCCATTAACATGCTGCCTCTTCTGAGAAGGCTTCCTTGACTCCCCCCAAAAAGCCTGCTGTGCCACTTTTCTGGTTTATGCTTACATTTTTATAGATTTCTTTATTTATATGAAGAATAGAGGAAAAAAAGAGCATGGACATGAGAGGCACCAGGAGAGAGGAACTCATGCAGACTCCGTGCTGAGTGCTTGACCCCACAACCCTGAGATCATGACCTGAGCCAAAATCCAGAGTCTGCCGCTCAACTCACTGAGCCACGCAGGCACCCCTGCACTTACTTTTTAAAAGGAAGCATCCTATTGTTTGATGGTATCTCTCCCTCACTTGTGTTTAAGTTACATGAGGGCAGGGACAGCACCCTTCCATTTTTTATCCCCAGCATCTTGAACATTGCAGGCACAGAGTGAGACTCAATGCACACTGTTGAATGAATGAACGTGACATAGGTCTCTCCCCAAAGGAACAAAAGAACAGTTCAGTAAATAGAAGCAATTCCGACTTTTTTAAGGACTTGATTTGGATACACAAGGCAATGCTTCCAGGGGTCTAGTTGGGTCGGTTTCTTGCGCTCCGCCTAGTAACCTAACTCTCCAGAAAGAGCATTTTATAAATGACAAACAGCCCCTTGCTAACTACTTCATAGCCATTTCTTTGCAGCGAAGGTTTTGAGGGATAACATCCAGTCTGCCCAGAGGCATCAGATAACGTTACCTCCAACAGACCACCAAAACCCACCAGTACATCCCATTCTCTCTGAGATCACCACTGTCCATTACCTCAGTGATGAATGGGAGGTGGTATAGCACAGTGGTTAGAAGTGCAGACTCCAGGCATTTTGACGGAATCTGGACTCTGCCACATGCTTTTTAAACTTCCGTATGAATCTGTAAATGAGAGATGCTAATAGTACCAGCCTCAGAGCATTGTTGTGGAGACTAAATAAAGTGTGTTTATGTAATAATTGCTTGGAATAATGTTTGTCAAGTAATAACATATTACAGTGTGGTTATTAATATTATTGGGTTTTTTTTTTTAGCCTACCCTATTCATCCTGACCTTTATATAATCAGGCATAGCAGCCCTGCTTGGCATTGTCATGGAGACTTCAAATGAGCCCAACCTCCCCCGATGCTGAAAGTAACAAATAAATATCAGCCGCAGACACCCAAAGCTACATGCAATAATTGCTCGTGACAAAAGGAGAAAACTGGCTCCTGCCCAGCGGAACTATTTGTCAACAGACAAACAGATCATGGGGTATCTGAGAATGTTAAAGAAGCTTAAGTCACCCAGAGGATCAGCATCCCCATCCTCTCTTGAACCCTTGCCTGCCACACTGGCAGAGTTTTCGGCCCAGAAATTTGAAGCTTGGAGAGAAGATGGGAAACTGTATTAGGATGAAAGATGGTGCCACAAGAGCCATCTATTTGCATTCAAAGGACAGCCAGAAGCTGAGCTGTGGGACCAGCTCTGTCGGGGCCAATGAAATCTGGGTGGGGAAGACAAAGGGCAGCACCAAGTTGGGGATCTCCTGGGCCAGCTTCAGTGCTGGCTCTTTGTGATCTGCCAGAGTCAGCAGCTTGACCTTCTACACTGTTCTTCCCTTGACTTTTTTTTTTAAGTTGTTCTTGGTTTTGTTTTCTTCCAAAAAGAAAGTTTTTAACCTGAGAACAACAACAACAACAATAAAACTCTGCATCTCAACAAGCTGCTACTCTGATCTGGCCTCAAGTATGGCCTCAAACTCTTAGACCTTCAGCTAGAACTGGATCTGGCCACTGGCCCTTTGGGCCTGATACCTTGTGTTGTGTCTTAGAAGTCTAAAATTTGGTTCACAAACTCTGCTGTAGCTTTCCCTCTGGCTCTCCAAACCCGTGTTACCTCAGGGAGAATGCTCAACTGAGTGGTGACTCAGACCTCAGCCAGAAAAGTCCCAGCATGGTCACCAAGTGGTGACCATGTCCTTCACCCACCAAGGACTTGAGGAAACGGGGTGGACTGCAGGTAGCAACTGACTCGCAAATAGAGTGAGGCGTGGCCTCTTGCAGATGCCCTAGTGTGACTTATAATCCCAACCAACTTCAGAGTTGGCATTCACTTAGGAAAAAAAAATGAAAACAAAATAAAAACCCTCCACAGAGGCCTAGAGATGGACAAGTTTCTTTAAACACTATCAATATTGGGCAAAAATGGCTGTTTCTTTTGTAGTTCCCCCGGGTGAGATTTTTCTGAGCTCTTCCTCACTATGGGAGTGGTAAGAAGCTTGAGAATATGGGCCTAGGAGAAAGTTCCAAGGTGGCAAATTTTTTAAATGGTACCAGTTCTGTGGCAGCTACACCCTCAGCTGGATGCTCAAAAGGAATTTGTGTGCCAAAGCCCAGCTCGCCAAGGATCCAGGTCTGATAACTACAGTGATGTACATTGCATCGTCTGCTCTGAGAACCTTCCCCATGAACCTACCACATGGTAGGTCTCATCAAGAATTTGAGGGTTTTGAATTTCAGACAACACAATTTTCAGACACTGCTATTGTTTGGAAGTTTGGAGTTTCGCCTATTTGGCCTATAAGGAGTCTATTCAGAAAATCATTTCATTTCCTGAGGTGCTAAATCCTCATGATTGGAAACTACTTTAAAGGTATACTCTTGGATACAGGTTCAGTCGCTCCATTGGCTGCTGCTACTAAGTCTAGCATTACAAGTTCAGGCTGTATTATTTCATATTTTTCTTAAAGATCTTCATATTGGCTCTCCTGGACTGATGTGTCAATGCCAAGGCTGATGTAGGGGGACAATATAAATATATCTAGGAAAGAAGACCCAATCTAAGTTACAAATCTATAAATTCAGTCATATCCCAGACTGTGTATGCCAGTTTCACATTTAATATTTTATGCTATTTTTAGAATTTTGGGTCTGAGCTCCTAAAGCCATTCTCCTGTTAAAATGTTTTCTTTTGTTAGTGCCTTGAAAATAATGACCTAAACATGTTTCATTCCGAGTTTATTCATAATCTTCTAATGTTTTGCCAAGGGACCAGCCTTCTGGACATTAGATGAGAATTCTGTCCATAATTCATTCTACTTCATTCTATCATACGCTTAGGTTCAAATAATTTCCAAGTATTGGGATCCACCCTGGATGAATCTAAAATCCAGTCATAAAATCTAGATGCCTGGAAAATTTGAGTAGAAGTGAGAATTATAACCTAGCAATACTCTACATCTTGACTGTTACATACTATTATCTCTCGTACAAATTGGCTCAGTATGTACACATCCATTCCAAAATGACTCATGTAAATGTGATAAGGACAGGTGGTAATCTAATTAAAATTTAGAAATGAATTGGCTGGATATTAGATTGTACCTCATAACAGACAGGGGGAAACACAAAAGAAAGATTCAGCTAAACATTAACTAAAAATGAAAAGGCTTCAGAAGATTACAGTCATCCAATGTTATGACTTGTTCCAAATTAAATTGGAAGTAGATAGTCAGTAACCTTTTTGGTTTCTTCAGGGAATATTTTTTCCAAAAGGATTCTTGGCCGAAGTTCCTAATGTTTTTTCCTAAGGCAAGTGTCATTGCTAACTTTATACAAATAAATTTATGGAAACCAAGTCTTCAAATTCTGAAAATTAATAGAAGTTTATAAAAAGACAACTGTTTACATAGATTCTCCACAAAAAGCTACCTCTTGAACAGGTTATTTACATGGAACAATTGAAGACATCAAAAAGAATTCAACCATTTTATCATTAAATATCATTAAATATAGCCAACCTATTAAAAACAAAGCTACTAGAACTGTCTACTCATAAAAGGCACATTTCTATACACCTCTTTACATAAAATCAAGGTATAAAAGGTCATGGATGAATTATCTGACCCCTCATTCGGAGTTAGAACCATCTTACTTTCCTAAACTATTATAGCCAAGACTGAAAGTCCCTTTCATTCGAGATAAACTATGGTGACACATAAGATAAAATATCTGGAGGCAATCCAGTTTGACCAAGCAAGCAATGGCGGCTAAATTCCTGTGAGAATCTGACTTAAAATGAGGCTGAACACAGAAATCCCAAACACCTCATGAATCTCTTTATGTTTGTTTTAAACGTAATTCAAAGGAACATATCTCCAAAAGGATCCTTTTATTCTTCCTCCACCCCCTCCCCGCCATTTTGTATGTATTTTGTATCTAGCTTGCTCATTTAGCTCAATTATAAAGATGTTACCAACTCAGTACACATGGAAATCTAGCATACAAGAAAAGTGCACTTCTAGTCAGTAAGAAAATATATGTTATTCAATAAATGGTATCAAAATAACAAGCCATTTGCACTAAAAAGAAAAAGCTGGATATCAACTCCTTTCCTTAAATTACTTCAAAAGTTAAAAAGGATGAAAAAGAGGGGCACCTGGGTGGCTCAGTGGGTTAAAGCCTCTGCCTTTAGCTCAGGTCATGATCCCAGGGTCCTGGGATCAAGCCCCGCATCAGGCTCTCTGCTCAGTAGGGAGCCTGCTTCCCTTCCTCTCTCTCTGCCTGCCTCTCTGCCTACTTGTGATCTCTGTCAAATTAAAAAAAAAAAAAGGATGAAAAAGAAACTATGGATGATGTTTTATTACCACTGAATGGAAAAGGTCTTTATATTAAAGACAGTCAACTCAAACTGTATTAAATTTTTCATAATTGATAGAGTGATATGCAACTGAGAAATTATATGCAGCACATTTAAAATAATGATTATTTTTAACTTTTAAGTCTTTAACATATAAAGAGTTTTGACCTATAAGCCATAGGAAAATAAACAGGCAGACAGCATGAATAAACCTGTATACACACTCATACACATACACCAAGAAGGGGATCGTTAACATAAAAACATGCTGAGACACCCTTACAATTAATTGGATGCAAATTAAAATGAAAAAAAGATACTACGTTTTACTTAAGTCTCCTAACTCAGTCTCTTGACAGAGTTTTTAGAAATCAGAGCCACCATGTTTTCCAGGTTGCACACCCCCAGGAGCCACCATTCACACAGGATTATAGATTGCACATTATGAAAGCCACAGAGAAAACAGGCCACCTCAAACACTATTAATGACATCATAAATATATACATTAGCGTCTTAAATGCTCCAACTTTAGAACTTAGAAAACACTTCATCTTTAGGTGACTATCTTAACTGAGGACAATCTTGCAGTCTACGTACTGCCACACCCACAAGAATTAGGTAAATAAGTGACCCCTGATTTGGATAGCTTCCCACAGAAATATGTGTGCAAGGACACACCCAAGCATGTTTACTGTTTCAAAATTTGGAAATAACCAAAAACCTGAGGAAAAAATATGTCCTCCAACAAGGAATTTGTTTCAATTCCTTATGGTACAAACACTGAATAGAGTAAGATGCAGCAATTAAAAGAATGATGTCATATGTTTCTGTACTAGCCAACTGAGGGGAGATCTCCTCAGGTATATTTGTAATGAAAAAAAAATCAAAATTCAGAGCAGTGCATGCTCTGATTTGTATTTTTGGAAACTGTGTGTCTCATATGTTTACATATAAACATTTAAAAAGCAAGAACTTTTTCAGGAAAAAAGCAAAAGGAATTTACTAACCATGGTGGCCATTAAGAAACTCAGAGTCTGAAGTGTGAAAGAATACTTGTTTATCAATGTATTTATTTCTGTGTTCTTTGAAAGTGCTTTTAGTACACGTATTACCTTTCAACAAAATAAATAACTTCATAAAAAGCAAATTCAATCTCCATCACTCAAATTGAAAAAAAAAAAAAGATAAAAGATTAGTCATAATTGGGGGTCTTAAGTTACAGAAGAGGTAAGGTACATTCCACAGTTACCTCACTGAGCCTGATTATCTTTCCAGAGAACAACAAGGCACCATTCCCACCAGTGTAGGCACAGTTAGCAAGGGAGGGCCAGAGAAAACCCCGTTCAAGTCAGTGACTGAACTCATAGTAAGTTAAAGCAATTAGGAACAAAACTGGTTTAATATAACATTCCTGAAGCAAACGTTTCCATATAATTCAGTCTTCCACAATTCCAAAATCACAAATCACTTGGATTTACAATTTATATATATAAAATCACTCTTCTGTGGTTTGCAAACTTTAGGCCATAACACATTTTTTTAGAACACAAAGTAAGGATATGAATGCTTCTTTTTCTATTCTGATATTTATAGACCCCCCCATAAGGTTTCTTGGATATTTAAGAGATTCTATTAAATAGCTATTAAATATTGGTTAATTTATTAGGTACTTTGTGCTGTTGGAATAAAACAATGCCAAAGTCTCAAAATTTGGAGGTCTCCTTAACTCTCCTAAAGTGAAGACTCTTCTTTACTCATGTAATTATGATGTCATCGACTCTTAAGTATATTTATTAATAATAAGAATAGGAGAATAGGTAGGTAGGTAAGTACTTAGGTGAGTGAGTGGATGGATACATAAATAGGTAACTCACACCAATGAAAAAAGCTTTACCAAATGGGATCATACTCTTACTGATTTAAATTAAAATATAATTTTATTCCTTTTATCTTTTTCAATGTATAGTCAATCAAATAAAAGAGTAAAAGAATTACTGAACTTTAAATAAATTTTTACTAACACATCTATTATTTCCTAAAATACTATTTAAAGTATAAGAAAAGGTAAAATGATAAAGAATACTTAAGGCATTGCTACTGTTTTTTTTCAAACTGCATTTTCCAACTTTGGATATTACCATCTATTGACTTTGATGTTAAAATAAGAAATTTGGCATACTTAGTCCTTCTCACATGCATCTTCCAGATTTTTTTCAAAAATCTTACCATTTGCACTGTCCAGATTTAGGACCTTATTAGTCTTCAAACTTATTTCCAACAGTTATATTGTCCTTGCGTAATACGTAAGTAGATGTAGCACTTACCTCTTATATTCATTTCTGAGTAACTACGTTTGCTATATCCTCTGTTGTCTTTTATTTATTGAGTAGTGTTTTCATAAGGGCGCAGAGATCTCACATTTCCTCAGGACTCGGATTAAGATATGTTTCTCTGAAGAATAGCTTAGCCAGAATATAACATATTTCTATCAGATATTTTTTCCTCACAGTTTTACAAATAATTCTATCTTTCAGCAAGTCTGAAGTCAAGTCAGATCTTTCCTCCCCTTTAAATGACACTTTTTATTTCTGCCTCGATGCCGTGAGTCTCTCCTAATCTTTGCAGTTCAGAAATTTTTACCACAATGGTATCTTGGTTTTGATCATTTTGTGTGAATTTTCCTGTTCCTATAATATTCTTTAACCCTCACTTCTAAACTTCCTTCATTTCAGGAAAGTTTTCTTCTACTTTTATCTTAAAATACATTCAAAATAGTTTACATGCCTTCCAAATATCTGTAGATTATACAGGCTTCATTCTGTTAGATAACCATCACCTGCTTTCCAGTCTCCTAATCAATTTTTCAACTGGTTTTCATTTAATTTTTTCACATTTGCTTAATCCTATCCCCCTTACTCACAGCTAGATCCTCACCTCCTAAATGTTCTTCTTCCAATTTGGCCTCTTCTCAGTCTCTCTGCTAGTGAACTCCTCAGTGTTGAGGTAGTTGCTTCCTGCTTTTTGCCCAGTTTTTAGTTGTGGCCCGTGAGAGTCTGAGTGTGATGGACTTCCTCCAACTTGGCCCCCACTGGAGTATGGCGATGTTCTGAAACTACAGAAAACTGTTGGTCAAAACATATCCTCTCTTTCCTATGATAATTACTTGTATAATCTCAATCTACTTTTCTGTATCATTTCTCTTCATTTTTTCCCCTCAAGTTTCTATGTATAAGTCTTTTTTTTTTTTTTTTCCTGGCTGTTAATCATCTTTGAATGATAGCGGTACCAGGTACGTGCTAAAAGATAATATATGGTAAGATCAGTAGAAGCAGTTAGAGAAAACTGCAATTTTCATTCAACTTTTTGTACCTCAAATTAGGATTTCTGTACCAAAATGTTCCATATTCAGAGACATATATACTGTATCATGCGCCTAGAATAACAGGTACTCAGTAAGTAGAAAAAAACAATTTTAACCATTTAGAGAGCATTTTCTAAGTATTGGCTATTACGTTAAGCGGTTTCTCATTTACTTTGTACAACAACCCTGTAAGCTAAGGATTTTCATCCCCCTTTACAGAATAAAGAACTAAGGCTTGTAGCCATGTTAAAACTGGTCTATGGTGCCAGCAAGTTAAGTAGGAGAGCCAGGACATCAACCCAGATCTTCTTAATACCAATTACTGGCTCCTGAATACTCCCTCAAAATATACCTCTGGCTTCTTCTTATTTTTGTTCAGAATTTGACAATAGAAGGACAGTAGGAACTCACTGTGAATCCACTTTGTTAAAGAGAAAAATACCAGTTTCTGGAAAGGAGAAGAATCACTCCTGAATAGGAATCCTGAAAACACTCTGTATTTGTATCTCAGGTTAATCACTTTCTGTAGGAAGCTTTCATTGACACCAAATCTCAGTTCAACCGAAGATAAGCCTCTCCTTTTTATATTCTTATCTTATTCTGTATTTCTATCTTGTGATATTTCTCAAGAAGAATCAGTGAAATTTAAGGAATACAATTGATGTGTTTAATGTCAATCTTTCTGAGAGGGAGCTTGTCTTGTCTTCAGAGTATTTCCTCAACCCAGGAGGCTTTCTCTTCCCACAGTAGTTCCTTCTTTTTTTTTTTTATAAAGATTTTATTTATTTGTTAGAGAGAGAGCAAGTGAGCACAGGCAGACAGAGGGGCAGGCAGAGGCAGAAGCAGGCTCCCTGCTGAGCAAGGAGCCCGATATGGGACTCGATCCCAGGACGCCGGGTCATGACCTGAGCCGAAGGCAGCTGCTTAACCAACTGAGCCACCCAGGTGTCCCAGTAGTTCCTTCTTTAATTGAATTAATGAATCGCTTAAAACATCACCAGCTACAAACACAAACAAACAAAACCCACACAAAACAAACAAAACCCAGAAAGTATGAAGGAAATCAGCTAAACCCAGTGTATAATTTAATATTCTAAGAAGGCAGGATATAGGGGAGCCTCAGACATGTTATGTTACGGCGCCCATGCTGCTTCCCTATTATCTAGTTCTTTCTTCCATAATTTGTCAGCCTTAGATTGAGGCTGGTAGTAATTTCAGAGGTGACAATGTCCAGAGGCAGAAAAAGTGCTGTGTCTTCAATGTTTATCTCTCAGGAGTTAGAATTATTCCCCCTACACCCTTCGTGGTCTTCCCCTCAACTCTCTTCCACTGGAAGTAGGACATATGCCCAGCTCTAAATAGATCAGGAGTAAGAGTAATGGGACTATCTTTGGCTTTGATAAATCAGATTTTGCCCCTGGTAGATGAATAGCCAACTGCTCCACAGAAAGAGGAATAGTGGTAGGGATGGGTCAAAGAAACTTGAACTTTGTTCTCCATTTGTGCCCTAATGACTGGCAATGGTGGGAATATTTAGAATTTTGAATTAAGTGGAGTCAACACAGGTGAAGCCCTGTGGGAGAGTTTTCCGGATTCAGGGCACCAGCAGAAATTTTTTTAAAAAGTTCTTGAGGATTTGCAAAACAGTATTTAATTATTTATAGAATTCAAATAAACTAAAGTTTAATGATTTCACTGAAATCTTTAGAGAATCTTCAAAGACTAGAGTCTAGCAATTATTGCCACCAATAATTAGCAAAAAGCACTGGGAGCGCCCACTGATTCTGACCTCTTCCAAATTATCTTAAAAGTAAGTGCCCTATCAGCAGAGCTTTGGCTGACTGAGCTAAAAACTTACTTTGTGTTCTATTTCATCTGGTAAACGAGATCTTTATTCTAGGGCAGGGAAGAGGGTAGGCCCAACAACAACAACAGAGTGAGGCTGCTGGTATGGCATTTAGAGACGTTAAGGTTTGAATTGTGCCCACCCTACCCCAAACTGAAGTCTCAGCCCCTAACTGTGAATTTGATTGTGTTTGGAGGTGGGGTAATTAAAGAGGTACTTAAGTTAAAATCAGGGCACCTGGGTGAATCTGGTGATCAGTGGGTTAAGCCTATGCCTTCGGCTCAGGTCATGATCTCAGGGTCCTGGAATCGAGCCCTGAGTCAGGCTCTCTGCTCAGCAGGGAGCCTGCTTCCCCCTCTCCCTCTGCCTGCCTCTCTGCCTACTTGTGTGTCCAATAAATAAATAAAATATTTTTTTTAAAAAAAAGAGGTATTTAAGTTAAAACAAGGCACATAGGGCGGATCCTACTGCAATACAAGCATTGCCCTCAGAAGAGAGGTTAGGACACAGACGTGAACAGATGGAAGACCAGGTGAAGACACTAGTGGAAGAAAATGAAATGTAAGCCCAGGGAAGAGGCCTTGGAAGAAATGAACACTGTGGACACCTTGATCTCAGACTTCTACCATCTGGAAATAAATGTGTTCTTTAAGCCACTCAGTCTGTGGTATTTCTTATGGCAGCCCTACTACATAAATACAGATCTACAGGATTCAAAGGGAACCTCGCAGGGAGAAATCCTGCACTTCTTGAATGACATTACTCATGTTCTAGACTATGGTACCTTAGCCACTGGAGAGAACAGAGCCTAGTGTGATGGAATATGGAAGGTTCCATGGGCCACAGATAATCTATGTTTGGGTATGATGGGACTAATAGATGAAAAGTACTGGTTCCGAGAACTATGTTACATGTAGCAGCCATAGACCATGAAATTTATTCCCTGAATTCACTTAATGTAGTCACTGGGGAGGGAAGTTAAGTAGCACATAGGGAGGTAGGGATCACGAAGAGTCTTACTATAACTGTAGCTAATCATTCTTTCATTTATTTATCAAAAAAGATTTTTTTTTGCTTGACTATTATATGCTAAGCACTATGCAAGATGGAGGCAATATAATAGTAAACAAGATGGGTTTTCCTTAGGATATACAACCTAGTGGAAACCAGAGTAATAAGTGCTAATTACTTACACTAATAATTTGATAAAATCTGTTTATCAAAGCCAAAAATAGTCCCATTACTCTCACTACAGATCCATTTAGAGCTGGGCATATGTTCTACTTCCAGCCAAAGAGAGTTGAGGGGAAGACCATGAAGGGTGTGGGGGAAATATTTCTAACTCTTGAGAGATAAACATTGAAGACACAGCACTAAGTAAATAGACAATTACAATAGTGTGATATGTGTTTCATGGGACACATATCCCAGTACCTATTTCCTTTGCATGGAGGAGAATATAGACGACTGACCATAATGGGCTCAGAGTTCTGGGTTTGCTGGCTCTTGTTGGAGCTATAATGGTTGAAACATTATCTACTTTCAGCCAGTGGCTTCCTGAATACAGAACAGGACTTACTGACAGTTTCAGGTATCACCATGAGTCAGAATAATACCCTGTTCCCAAAGTTCTGCAGATGATCAGAGGAAGGTGTACTATTAAACAATAGGAGGAATTCAAGCACAGAGCATCCTGCAGGATATAGACCAGGCAATACAGGCATACCCCAGAAGCTGATTGTCTTTGGCCACCAGGACAACCTATTAGCAGGTATTAAGTATAAGCAAGAAGCTGGCTTAAAAGTAATGCAGGAGAAGACAGCTGATTTGAGAACTCCAATGATAGGGGCTGAAAACCAGGTTCAAGAGCAAAAGGAGAGGAAGAGTATTAAGTAATGGGTTAAAACTAACCCAAGGTGTGCAGGACAAAACATTCTCATATGATGATGGACATCACAGTCTCCTGAGCAACTTGTTCACACCCTCATGCCTGGACCTCACCACCAGTGATTCTGATGTGGCTGCTTCATGGCTAGCCTGGACACTTAGATTCTTAAAGAACTCAGTGGGGGATTATAATGTGCATCCATGATTTGAAATTGCCAGATTACGAGAATGGAAAGCTAAATGCAAGTGGATTATTACCAGACAGGCAGGTGCATGGATATGTGCATATGTGTTGAAAGTGGAACAGAGCAGCAGAAAGACCTTTGCTAAGCAGAATAACTTCAATACATGCTTCTCTGCTGAGAAGGGGAATAAGTTTTGTTTGAACAAAGGAAACTGAAGAGGATTCAAACTGTGCTAAATATCTGTATGTAGAAAAGTTGGCTGCAGGGTTTCTTAGGGAAGTCAAAGGAAATACTAATTGTATCACCATAGCAACAGTGCGCCTAATTCTGCCTCTTCCTTACACTAACCCTTGACGTTTAAATCCTTATATGCTCCCTGTATAAATAAGCACAGACCTCATTATGAAATAAAAACCTTGCTTCCTTTTCTTTCCTATCCTATTGAAATCTGTGTAGAATATCTTTCAGGTTCAAAATCAAAGCCTTTTTTTTCCTAAACAAGAGGTAATGATCAGGTGGACTGAATCTACCTCTGGTGGCAGAGGCTTACAAGAAAGGCTTTTTCCCTGAAGGGTGATAATGTTGCATGGTGAACAGTAGGCTGAAAATATGCTGTCCCAAGATCTGTCCACTTCCTAATTCCTAACCTATGAATATTACCTTACATGACCAAAATAAAAGAAGAAAAAAAACCTTTTACTTTACGTGGCAAAAGATGGGATTAAGTTAAGAATATTGAAAGGTGGAGCTTACCTTATTATATCTAGGAGGGCCCTAAATGCCATCCCAATGTCCTTATAAGAGAGAAACACAAAAATCAGACAGAAACGCACAAAAGAGGAGCAAGGGATATGAACACAGAGGCAGAGATGGGAGTGATATGGTCACAAGTCAAAGACTGTCAACAGCCATCAGAAGCTGAAAGAAATAAGTGATGGATTCCCCCCTAGAGCCTCTATAGGGAGGTGCTCTCACTGTTCCTTGAGTTCAGATTGCTAGCCTCCAGAATATTGAGAGAATAGATTCCTATGCTTTAAAGCCACCCAGTTTGTGGCAATTTCTTGTAGCAACTCCAGGAAGCTAGCATAGATTTTGGTAACAGGAGGTGTGGTGCCTACTGTAACAGTAATTAGAAATATGAAAGTGCTTTGGAATTGGATAATGGCTGAAGGCTGGAAGATGGTGAGTGCACGATAGAAATATTCTAAGTTGACTTGAACAGGCTGTTGGTAGAAATATGGACATTAAAGATACTGCTGGTGAGAGCTCAAAAGAAAGTAAGAAACACAAGAGACAAAGTTTCCATATTGTTGTGAACAGAATTTGGTAGAAATATGGACATTAACGGCACTGCTGGCAAGGATTCAGAAGGAAATGGGGAGTGATCTATTGAAAAGCGGGGGGTGCCTAGGTGGCTCAGTGGGTTAAGCCTCTGCCTTCAGCTCAGGTCATGATCCCAGGGTCCTGGGATTGAACCCAACATCGCGCTCTCTGCTCAGTGGCGAGCCTGCTTCCTCCCTTCTCTCTGACTGCCTCTCTGCCTACTTGTGATCTCTGTCTGTCAAATAAATAAATAAAATCTTTAAAAAAAAATAGAAAAGAGGGGTATAAATGATCACCATTATACAGTTTCAGAAAACTTGGCTGAACAGCATCCTATAGTTGCATGGAAAGCAGAATTTATAAGTGATAAACTTGGATATCCAAACAAAATCTTGAAGGTGTGGTCTGGTTTCTTCTTGCTACTTACAGTAAAATGAGGGAGGAAATAGATAAAATAAGGGGAAACACTATTAAGCAGAAAGGAACCAGCACTTGATAATTTGAGAAATTCTCAGTCTATTCTGATTACAAATGATGCCAAAATTGGGAGATTTGTTATTAGAAAAACGTGCTCTGGAGAGACGACTAAAGATGTAGTTGGACAACCTTTAGATGAAGAGATTACATGTGTGACTCATGGAACCAATCAGTCATCTCAAGGAAGCCAGGTATCGAGATGGGATTATCCAGGAAAGATGTGTAGAAGGGCCTCTTGTTTAAGGTATGAATAAAACCGTAACATTCGCTAAAGAACCAACAAAGCTTTTGAGAAGATTGTATCAGGAGAAATTGTCAGGTTGACCTGAAAGAGACAGAGATATAACAACACGAAAGAAGGCTGTTGGACTCCCAAAATTCTACAAGCAGAAAACAGGCTGATAAAACTAGCCAGGTGCAAACATGTGTTACCCTTCAAGAAAAAGGAAGAACCACTGGAAGGATGGAGCCATGGGTGCAGAAGGCTACCAAGTTGTGTTACCAAGGATTATTCCCAGGCTTTGAAACCTAGTAAAATTTGCCCTTGAAGACTTCGAACTTACTAGAACTTTATTCCTTCCATTTTCTCTCTTTTAGAATGAACATGTGTACAGCTGTTATACCTGTCCCACTATTGTTTGGAAACAAACTATTTTCTAGTTTCACACCTACAGGAAGAGAAATTTTGGCCCAGGATGAATAATATCCAGATTCTCACCTAAATCTGGCCTAGATGATTTAGATGGTAAGACTGAGGTTTAGATGAGGATTTGGGGCTTGAGTGGATGGTGAAATGGGTTGTGACTTTGATACTGAAATAGAGTGCCTATATTTTGCACGTGAGATAAATGCAAATCTTTGGGGGCCAGAACGGTAGGTAGTAAGCTAAAAAGTGATCCCCTGAAAATTGTTGACTTCCCGGTCCCAGAACCTATGAATGGTACCTTACATGGCAATACATTGAACATTGTATTTTATGGCAAAAAAAAAAAAAAAAAATGTGATGAAGTTAAGGGTACTGAGAGAAGAAACTTACCCTTGATTCTCTAGGTGAACTCTAAATTCCATCAGAAGTATTCTTATAAGAGAAGTCAGGGGGCTTTGGGTAAAACACTGCCTCCTCCCACCTGCTTTTCTTCCCCAGGCTACCAAACTCCACCATCTGCTTTGAGATAATCGGGTAACCTTTTATGCTCCCCTTTCTGTAATGTTAGCCACCTGAGGAAACCTTGCACTCCCAACTCACCCCTCTACCCCCAGAATCAAATCTATACTAGGCTCTGTATACTCTCCTCCCCAACTTTCCAACCCTTGAATCCATTCCAGTGCTTTCTGGAGAACTTTCACTTTAGTGATCAATAAAACCCTCATCCACAAATTCTTCTGAAGGTCCTCTTAACCTTCTCCCCCTGAGACCTGGTTCCCACTGAGGACTCTCTTTGACCCCCTAAAGTGACAGCTATTTTCTCTCCCACTTGCTTGAACCATGGGCCCTGGAAGTGGACAGAATGTTATTTTTGCTCCTCATTCTGCTTCCAGACCATTCTTCTTCCAACATTCCTTTAAAACCCCAGATATGTACCCAATGTCATCAAACTCTACCACTCACCACCTTACAGATTATCCCTCTCATTTCTGATGACTTCAGCTGCTGGCTGCCTATTGGACTTCAAATACTACATACATTTCAGTACTTTCAGTACCTGCATTCCAACATTCTAGGCTTTCAGACCATTTACCTCATGTCTGCAATGTCTGGGAAGGTATACTTTGTCCTCTACACAACTTCAACTGCTCACTCCCATGCTCATACCTATGCTCTGTCATAACCAAGAACTAACTGCAACCCCTCTATCAACTCAGTTTTAAGCACCCCAATTTCTTAATGCGTTCACCTAATTTCCTTCTGCCTTATCTTTGAGCCCTGACTGCAGTAATCCTTCAACCCTCTGGGATCTCCAATCCAGTGATTCCAATTCCTTTTCATAGGACCTCACCCCTTCTGTTTGATATATGTCCCTTGGTGTCCTGACAGCATGTGCTGTCTTCTTTGCTCATGCCTGCTCATCTCCCCAGTCTCTTATTATTGGAACCTCAGAACTAAATCCTTATAGCTTTTTCTTCTCTACCCTTGCATCCTTGGCTGCCTTCCCACAGATTCCACATAAGGCCTTTCCTCTATGCGTATGTGAAAAGAAAAAGATCTCTAGTGTTTCTTCTTCTTCTGATAAGGACACCAATCCTATGGGATTAGCGTCTCACATTTATGACCTCATTTAATCTTAATTACGTCCCTTAAGGCCCTATCTTCTCCCAATACAATCCCAACAAGGGTTGGGACTTCAGTATAAATTTGGAGGGAACTCAATTTAGTCCATACCGTTGTCCACCAGGAGAGACCAGTGCTTGGAGAAACTGAAAGCCCTAAAAAGAATTGCACTGCAGGGTCAACCCTACTTGTTAATTGAGACTCATATGAAGCTTTTCAGTTTATGTGTCATTAAGTGTCTATCTACTTGCAGATCTCCTCCACCGCCCAAACTAGTATAATCCCTTCTGGGAGTTAGGACTTCCTTGATCTGTTTGCATTGGTGTTACTACTCGGGGAAGAGATGTTTGAGGTACTAACTATTAACTACTCAGCTCCAATCTTGTGTCTTATGCACCCCTGCATCCCTGCCCTCACCCAGGGGTAGGCATAGAGCAAGTCCTCATTCAGGATTTAGGAAGGGAATGGTCTGATGCAGCAGAGTCAGGCCTTTTACTCCTGGGCTTTTCACACTGGTGAAGCAACCCTGGGGGTTCTCACAGATGCTTGGGCTGACAAGAAAACATGGGAAATGCACACGCTTCTCACTAAAGCACACATTTTCCTTATTATAAGTCACTTAAAACATGCTGTGATGTCAAAACGAACTTTGGTTCATCTTCTTGTGCAAGCAAAATTTACTTAAATGTTAAAGTGAAGGGTGTTTCTTCAGACATCATCATTCCTCACTCTCCCCAAGGATCTATGTTAAATATGGGTCATCCCTACTCTACTAGGTACTACCAGCTGCCAGAGAGAAAATACAGAAGACACATAACATTTATTCACAGACCCATGTATAGAAATGTATGTCCAAGTTCAAGGATGATTATGAGGTCATATAGAAATTGTTCCTACTGCTTTCTTTTGAAATCCAAACAAAGAGAATCAGCTTTGCCAAGACTATAAAATGCAAAATGCAAAGGCTTTTAATTTATAAAATGAGATTGGGTAAAGAGCTCCTTAATGTTTCACAAAATTAGTTGCAGATGGTAGGGGCTCTTGAGGTCTCCTGGGTCAGCTCTCCTGACCCTGCACTGATGTTTTAACAATATATACTTCTGTCCAGATTCAGGAATAATATCTCAATGACTTGCTCTAAATTCTGTTTCCATGGTTAAGTACTCCTGCTAATGCTAACAGATATATTCCCACATCGATACTCCATTACCCTCTGCACATTTCTCCTTTGTTATGCTGCTTCAATGTATTGTGGCAAATTCCTAACCAAAAATTATTCTGCTGACATAACCTATGTAAAGCCATATGTAAAGTCATAACGTAGGTGTGTTTCTTTCTTTGACCAGATAGCTTGACTCATTTTGGAAATTCACTGTGGAATTCTTTGTTTTCCAAAGCAATCAGACTGACTGATTTGCAGCTTACTGTCATTCACATTTCATCTTCATTGTCTGCTGATTTTAAATAAGTGATTTTATCACTTTAAACAAGAGATTTTAAACAAGGTTCTACTAGATCAGAAGAACTTTGTTTATGCTGCAGCAATATGATTATGATTCTTAATCATTGACCCTCAAGCATCTCGAGGGCACACTTCGATTGTATGAGTTGAATTTATGCATCTTTTGTCTTGCTCCAGAAAGTGGCTTTGGACAGCTCCCTCTCTTTCTAACTACTGATTTCTGTGCATTTTACATTTTGGATTTGTCTCAAAAATAAACTCACACCTTCACATCTGCTTCAAAATCTTTTTAATTTGCCCTCTGTCTGTGTTTGATCATGTTTACTCTGGATTTGACTTCCAGTTGTCCTTGTTATTTATAAAAATCAAGGAAATGTTAGCACTTGACAGTTACTGAATTCCTAATATCAAGAAGACCTTGATTGATATACTCTGCCTCAAAGTGTATCTATACACAAATAAAACACCTTACATGCCATATCTTTGTACTTATCCAAACTACCTCTGAGCTATCTCTCTACACACATAGCAGCAATGAATGGGAACTGCATCTTTGCCATTCAAAATTATATCAAGGGAAGAATTTGAGGTGATTTATAATTTCTTGAAGCTGAAGGCTTTGCTGAAATGCAGAATGCAATTGAGAAACATAACTTTATTAGCCATGGCAAGCACTGCCTTCCACAATTTAAAAACAAGGGGCAAAAGAGAAAAAACAAGAAAGAAATTTTCATCTATGACAAAAATAAACAATTTAGGATATAGGAAATACACTTTAAAAATAAAAGTTGATGCACAAAGCAGATGTCAAATACTTAAAGAGATCTAGCTCCATCTATAATCCAATAAGGTATTAATTTACATAAGCATAATGTGGAAAAATTTATAAACCACCAAAGACAAATCCAAGTAACTTTTTATTACATTTAACATAGCTACATAACTCAGTCTAAACTATAATTTTCCTTCAGAAATTCCCAATGGTGGAATATCGGAAGATGGCGGAGAAGTAGCAGGCTGAGACAACATCAGGCAGCAGGAGATCAGCTAGATAGCCTATCAAACCATTCCGAACACCTACGAATCCAACAGGAGATCGAATAGAAGAAAAACAATTCTAGAAACAGAAAATCGACCACTTTCTAAAAGGTAGGACCAGTGGAGAAGTGAATCCAACCCGACGGGAAGATAGACCCCGGGGGGAGGGGCCGGCTCCCGGCAAGCGGTGGAACAATGGAGCACAAAATCAGGACTTTTAAAAGTCTGCTCAGAGAGCGTGGACTCAGGTCCCGCGGGGACCTTTAAAAGTCTGCTGGGACAGCGTGGACTCAGGTCCCGCGGGGTCACAGAAGGATTGGGGGTGTCTGAGTGTTGCAGAGCTCACAGGTATTAGAGCGGGGAAGCTGGCTGTGGAGACAGAGCTAAGGAGTGAGCTCTCAACTCGGGGTTTCCTAGAGCCGTGGTCTGTGGCACAGGCCGGTGCTCTGTGCGAGGGGTCCCCACAAGATCTGGGGAGACTCCAACCTGGGAGAGCTCAGGGATCTATGGGGTTCGGAGACTCCAGGTGGGACTCTGCCAGAGACAGAGACGCTTGGTCACAGGCTGGGTGACCTCGGAGCACAGCCAGAAGCCAGTGAGACGGGACTGATTACGCACGATTTTCTCCAAGCGCGGCTGGAGGCTGGGGAGACAGGAGTGATTAAGCGCTTTTCTCTGAAGGCACACTGAAGAGTGAGGCCACTAGCTCTCGGCTCCTCCGAGCAAGAGATTGGGAGGCGGCCATTTTCATTCCCATCCTCCAGAACTCTACGGAAAGCGTTCAGGGAATAAAGGCTCCCAAAAGCGAACCTGAGAGGATGACTTACCCCGGCCCCTGGTAAGGGCGATGCTATTCTGCCTGGGGCAGAGACACTTGAAAATCACTACAACAGGCCCTTCCCCCAGAAGATCAATAAGGAATCCAGCCAAGACCAAGTTCACTTAGCAAGGAGAACAGCGGATTCTTATCTGGACAAAATGACAAGGCGGAAAAACTCACCACAAAAAAAAAGAACAGGAGGCTGTACCGAAGGCTAAGGACCTAACCAATATAGACATTGGAAATATGTCAGATCTGGAATTCAGGACGACGATTCTCAAGGTTCTAGCCAGGCTCGAAAAAGGCATGGAAGATATTAGAGAAACCCTGTCAGGAGAAATAAAAGCCCTTTCTAGAGAAATAAAAGAACTAAATCTAATGAAGTTGAAATAAAAAAAAGCTATTAATGAGGTGCAATCAAAAATGGAGGCTCTTACTGCTAGGATAAATGAGGCAGAAGAAAGAATTAGTGATATAGAAGACCAAATGACAGAGAATAAAGAAGCTGAGCAAAAGAGAGACAAACAACTACTGGATCACGAGGGGAGAATTCGAGAGATAAGTGATGCCATACGACAAAACAACATTAGAATAATTGGGATTCCAGAAGAAGAAAGAGAGAGAGGAGCAGAAGGTATATTGGAGAGAATTATTGTAGAGAATTTCCCTAATATAGCAAGGGGAACAAGCATCAAAATCCAGGAGGTGCAGAGAACACCCCTCAAAATCAATAGGAATCGACCCACGCCCCGCCATCTAATAGTAAAATTTGCAAGTCTTAGCGACAAAGAGAAAATCCTGAAAGCAGCACAGGACAAGAAGTCTGTAACATACAGTGGTAAAAATATTAGATTGGCAGCAGACTTATCCACAGAGACCTGGCAGGCCAAAAAGAACTGGCATGATATATTCAGAGCACTAAACGAAAAAAACAGGCAGCCAAGAATACTTTATCCAGCTAGGTTATCATTGAAAATAGAAGGAGAGATAAAAAGCTTCCAGGATAAACAAAAACTGAAAGAATTTGTAAACAGCAAACCAGCTCTACAGGAAATATTGAAAGAGGTCCTCTAAGCAAAGAGAGACCCTAAAAGTATTATCAGAAAGGAACAGAGACAATATACAGTAACAATCACCTTACAGGCAATACAATGGCACTAAATTCATATCTCTCAA
>RCUC01085197.1:0-14576 GCA_003697995.1 Taxidea taxus jeffersonii
ATTCCCCTGGGAAGCCGTTTGGATCTGGGCTCTTGTTAGTTGTGAGATTTTTGATGACTGTATCAATCTCCTTTCTGGTTATGGGTCTGTTCAGGTGTTCTATTTCTTCCTGGTTCAGTTTTGGCAGTTTATATGTCTCTAGGAATGCATCCATTTCTTCCAGATTGTCAAATTTGTTGGCATGGAGTTGCTCATAATATGTTCTTACAATTGTTTGTATTTCTTTGGTGTTGGTTGTGATCTTTCCTCTTTCATTCATGATTTTATTTATTTGGGTTCTTTCTCTTTTCTTTTTGATAAGTCTGGCCAGGGGTTTATCAATCTTATTAGTTCTTTCAAAGAACCAGGTCCTAGTTTCATTGATTTGTTCTATTGTTTTTTTGGTTTCTATTTCATTGATTTCTGCTCTGATCTTTATTATTTCTCTTCTCCTGCTGTCTTTAGGCTTTCTTTGTTGTTCTTTCTTGAGCTCCTTTAGGTGTAGGGTTAGGTTGTGTATTTGAGACCTTTCTTGTTTCTTGAGAAAGGCTTGTATTGCTATATATTTTCCTCTCAGAACTGCCTTTGCTGTGTCCCACAGATTTTGAACCATTGTGTTTTCATTATCAATTGTTTCCATGATTTTTTTCCATTCTTCTTTAATTTCCTGGTTGACCCATTCATTCTTTAGAAGAATGCTGTTGAGTCTCCATATATTTGGGTTCTTTCCAAATTTCCTCTTGTGATTGAGTTCTAGCTCCAGAGCATTGTGGTCTGAAAAAATGCAGGGAATAATCCCAATCTTTTGGTACTGGTTGAGACTTGATTTATGACCCAGGATGTAATCTATTCTGGAGAATGTTCCATGGGCACTAGAGAAGAATGTGTATTCTGTTGTTTTGGGATGGAATGTTCTGAATATATCTGTGATGTCCATCTGCTCCAGTGTGTCATTTAAAACCTTTATTTTCTTGTTGATCTTTTTGCTTGGATGATCTGTCCATTTCAGTGAGGGGAGTGTTAAAGTCCCCTACTATTATTGTATTATTGTCAATGTGTTTCTTTGATTTTGTTATTAATTGGTTTATATAGTTGTTTGCTCCCATGTTAGGAGCATAGATATTTAAAATTGTTAGATCTTCTTGTTGGACAGACCCTTTGAGTATGATATAGTGTCCTTCCTCATCTCTTATTATAGTTTTTGGCTTAAAATCTAATTGATTTGATATAAGGATTGCCACCCCAACTTTCTTCTGATGTCTGTTAGCATGGTAAATTGTTTTCCACCCCCTCACATTCAATCTGGAGGTTTCTTCAGGTCTAAAATGAGTTTCTTGTAGGCAGCATATTGATGGGTTTTGGTTTTTTATCCATTCTGAAACCCTGTGTCTTTTAATTGGGGCCCATTTAATTTTAATTTAACCCATTTACATTCAGGGTAACAATTGAGAGATATGAATTTAGTGCCATTGTATTGCTTGTAAGGTGACTATTACTGTATATTGTCTCTGTTCCTTTCTGATCTACTACTTTTAGAGTCTCTCTTTGCTTAGAGGACCGTTTTCAATATTTCCTGTAGAGCTGGTTTGGTGTTTACAAATTCTTTTAGTTTTTGTTTGTCCTGGAAGCTTTTTATCTCTCCTTCTATTTTCAATGATAGCCTAACTGGATATAGTATTCTTGGCTGCATGTTTTTCTCATTTAGTGCTCTGAGTATGTCATGCCAGTTCTTTCTGGCCTGCCAGGCCTCTGTGGGTAAGTCCACTGCCAATCTAATATTTTTACCATTGTATGTTACAGACTTCTTGTCCCGGGCTGCTTTCAGGATTTTCTCTTTGTCACTAAGACTTGTAAATCTTACTATTAGATGATGGGGTGTGGACCTATTCTTATTGATTTTGAGGGTGATGTCTGCACCTCCTGGATTTTGATGTTTGTTCCCTTTGCCATATTAGGGAAATTCTCTACAATAATACTCTCCAATATGTCTTCTGCTCCCCTCTCTCTTTCTTCTTCTTCTGAAATTCCAATTATTCTAATGTTGTTTCATCTTATGGTATCACATATCTCTCGAATTCTCCCCTTGTGGTCCAGTAGTTGTTTGTCTCTCTTTTGCTCAGCTTCTTTATTCTCTGTTATTTGGTCTTCTATGTCACTAATTCTCTCTTCTGCTTCATTTGTCCTAGCAGTAAGAGCCTCCATTTTTTATTGCACCTCATCAATAGCTTTTTTGATTTCAACTTGGTTAGGTTTTAACTCTTTTATTTCTCCAGAAACATCTTTTATTTATCTGGACAGGGTTTCTCTAATATCTTCTATGCCTTTTTTTGAGCCTGGCTAGCACTTTGAGAATCATCATTCTGAACCCTAGATCTGAGATATTACTAATGTCTGTATTGATTAGGTCCCTAGCCTTCAGTATAGCCTCTTTGTTCTTTTTATTTTGGTGAGTTTTTCTGCCTTGTCATTTTACCCAGATAAGAATATATGAAGGAGTAAATAAAATACTAAAAGGGTGGCAAAGACCCCAGTAAAAGGTGCTTTAACCAAATCAGAAGAGACACCAAATTGTGGGGGAGGGGGGAGAAAGGGGGTAGAAAGAAGTTCAGAAAAAAAGAATTAATAAAAGAAAACACATAAAGAAAAATTATAAAAAATAAAATATATATATATTAGACTGGTGACTAGAACAGGGTCACCCACTTAATTTTGGGAGTATTTGGTCTCTTAAAAGGAACTACCTCCCAAAATTGTAAAGAATGAAAAACATATATAAAGGTAAACACAATGAAGGGATGGAATATGACTATAAAGATGAATTTTTTTTTTTAATTTCTAAAAAAGGAGTTGATAAGATAAGTTGGTTGGGAGAAAAAGAAAGTGGAGAGAATTTGCTTAGGCTGGAGACTAGAACAAAGCCCTGTGCTAGATTTAGGGTGTATTTTGATCTATTAGAAGAAGTTGTACCCAAATTTTTCTAGAAGAAAATACCCTATGTGTATACAAAAAATAAAGTTAGATACAATGAAGGATATAAGATGACTATAATAATGAAGGTTCAAAAAAAGATTTTTTTTATGAAAGATGTTGTTAAGATAAACTAGCTAAAAAACATTAAAAGAGGAAAGGGTAAAAGTTAAAGAAAATTTAGCAGAAGAAAAAAAATAAAATTAAAAACAATTAAGTAACTTTGCAAGACTAAAGAACCATGGGGAGAAAGCATGAATTTCATGCTTTGTTTTCTCCTCCTTTGGAATTCCGCTGTTCCCCTTGGTAAGTGAACTTGGTCTTGGCTGGACTTCTTGTTGATCTTCTGGGGAGGGGCCTGTTGTAGTGATTCTCAAGTGTCTTTGCCTAAGGCAGAATTGCACTGCCCTTACCAGGGGCTAGGCTAAGTAATCCTCTCAGGTTCACTTTCGGGAGATTTTGTTCCCTGAACTCTTTCTGTAGAGTTCCAGAGGAGGAGAATGAAAATGGCAGCCTCCCAATCTCTGGCCCAGGGGAGCCAAGAACTCGGGGCCCCACTCTTCAGTGCACCCTCAGAGAAAAGCACTTAATCACTTCTGTCTCCCTGGCCTCCATCTGCGCTCTGAGCTCACCCAGCCTGCAACCAAGCATCTCTGTCTCTGACACACAGCTCTGCCTGGAGTCTCTGAACCCCGCAGATCCCTGAACTCTTCCAGGGGGGATCTCCCTGGATCTTGTGGGGTCCCCGCTCACACAGCAGTGGCCTGTGCCACAGATCAAGGTTCAAGGTAACCCAAGCTTGAGAGCTCACTGCTCAGCTCCGTCTCTGTGGCTGGCTTCCCCGCTCTAATACCTGTGAGTGCTGCAACACTCAGACACCCCTGATCCTTCTGTGACCCCATGGGATCTGAGGCCATGTTGTCCCGTGTGGGCTTCATCCTGGCTTAACCTCTGGAGCAATGTCCCTTGGGGAGGAGACTTTTAAAAGTTCTGATTTTGTGCTCTGTTGCTCCACTGCTTGCCGGGAGCCAGCCCCTCCCCCTGCAGTCTATCTTCCCGTCACTTTGGATTCACTTCTCCTATAACTGTTATTTTTTATAAAAGTGATATACTTTTAAGTTTCTCTTATAAATGGAACACCATTTTTAGATTTCTTTTCTAGGTGTTTATTGCTGATAATGTCATTGATTTCCTAAGTTTAACTTTCATCCAGGTGAACTTTCTAATTATTATTAACAAATTATTTATTGAATTATCTACATAAATTTTTTTTCCTCTTCACTTCTGATATTCATACCCCTCTCCCTGTTGTTTAAATGCTTGGTGTTTTAGTCCATGTGGGCTGCCATAACAAAGTACCACAAACAGCGTGACTTATCCACAGCAGACATTTATTGCTAATGGAGGGGGGAAGTCCAAAATCAGGGCACCAGCATGGTCAGGTAAAGGTTCTCTTCTGGGTTGCAGAATTCTCACTGTGTCTTCACAGAACAGAAGGAAGCAAGGGAGCTCTCTGAGATCTCTTTCCTAAAAGCATTAAATGTCGTTCATGGAGGGTTCTGCCCTTGTGACCTATTTCACTTCCCAAAGGTTCCCCCTATTAACACCATCACTACTACTAATACCATCACTAATACCACATTGGACATTCAGATTTCAAAATTTGATTTTTTTTTTTTGCAAACATTCAGACCATAGCAGTTGATGAGAATCTTTCATATCATGCTAAAAAGTAATTGTGATGGTGGACATCAATATCATATTCCTGATCTTAGCACCTAAATTCATTTCTTCCTTTAGGAAAGTTTTTCAGGTTGTCTGGGTGGCTCAGTCAGTTAAGGAAAGTTTTCTATAGGATTAAATCTCTGTTGTAGCTGAGATTACTTTCTCCTTTCCTGGTATATTTTTGCTTTGCATCTTCCTTTTTTATCTTAAATAAAATTTGCTAAAGTTTTGACCTTTTGTCAATCTTTCATTTTGGTATTCTTCTTCTTCTCTATTTATTTAAATGATTTTTGCAATTTTATTGTATTCTTCTTGTTTCATTGGCCTTGTTTTGGTGCTCTTTTTTGAAATGAAATTAGCAATATTTCAATATTGCTTGCTTTATGACTAATTATAGTGTAGTCTTTATATAGTATAGTCTTTACAAATTCTTCTTTAGCTGTGTATAATAAACTTCAGGGTCTTTTCATTTTTGTTCAATTCTTACCATTTTATAGTTTCCCTAAAGATTTGTTATTTAACTCGAAAGATTTTTTTTTCATAGCACATTACTTAGTTTTTTACAGACATTAGGGCATTTTTTAAAGTTCCCTTGAATTATTAATTTCTAATTTCATTATTTTGTGATCTGAGAACACATAAAGTATAATATACATTCTTTTAAACATATCTAGGCTTCTATATGGAATTGTCAAAATTTAATTTTTGATGGCTTCATGTTTAGTCATGCAACAAATATTTAATAAATACTCTGTGTCTGTCCTTTTTAAGTAGTTGGGAAAAATTAGTAAACAAATAGACAAAATCTCTTTCTTCATGGAGTTTACATTCTAGCAGGAAGAGAAAAATAATTAACAATCACTAATAAATAAAAGGTAGAGAGAAATGTTATAGGAAAAAAAACACAGTTTGGTAAGGTAAATTGGGAATGCCAAGTGGGGTAGTATTTAAAGTTTATTTTCTTAAGATTTTATTTTTAAGTAAACTCCAGACCCAATGTGGGGCTCAAACTTACAACCTGGAGGCCAAGAATCTTATGTTTTATTAACTGAGCCGGCCAGGCACTCAGGATTTCAATTTTAAAAAGAATAATCAAGGTTTGCTTCAATGAAAAGATGACACTGAGTGGAAAGTGAAAAGAGATAACTGGAAAAATATCATTCCAGGGAGAAAGAGCCCATGTAATGTCCTGTGATAGAAATGTAGACTCTTCAAGGAATGTGTAGTAGTGGAGACCAAATGATGGAGTCTTGTAGACCATTGTAAACACTAACTTTTGTTCTAACACAGTTAGAAGTCAACAGAAGTTTTGGGACACAGGAGTGATATGGATTCTCACATATTAAGCACTGGCTATTTAGTGGAGTCAAGAATGGAAGGAAGGAGAAGATTTAGGAGACTATAGCAGTAATCAAGATAATTAGTAAAGATTAATTGCATCATGGATATTGCAGTAAAGGTGGTGAAATGTAGTTGGATTGTGAACATACTTTTAAGGCAATGCAAACTGGATTTTCTGCTGAATCAGATGCAAAGAGTGAGAGAAGAAAGAAGTATAGAATGGGTAAGGTAGGTTTGGGAGTAATAATAAGTTTCAACAAAATAAGTTTGAGATGGTATCTCATAAGCAAATATACAGGTCAAAAGAAATGTGAGAGGGGGAGAAAAAATGAGGAATATTTTTTAAATAAGGTATGAAAACTAAAAAACACACATTTATTGGTGAAAGTGAAGTTCTCTATATATGTATTCAATAGCCTTACTTATTACTTAAATCTTCTGTGTCTTTGCTTGCATATGTGTTCATGATTAGTATATTTAATAGATAATAGTCTGTAATCTGAAACCACAGTGCCAGGATTTTATTCTGGTTTTAATACTTTCTTGCTGTGAACAAGTTACTGAAACTCTCTGGGCCTCACTTTTCTCCTCTGTTAAATTTGGCTAATAAGGCTACCTGTAATGTTGGGTAGTTATGAGAATTAAATGTGTATGCAAAGTGGTTAGAACAGCACCTGATATATGAAAATCATTTTATATGTATTCTTTAGTATTAGCATCACTAGGATTATTGCTATTTTACCATTATAGACATCTTTTCCCCCGCAGTAATAGTTTTCACTTCAAATTCCATTTTGTCTGACATAATTGCTACCACATATTTCTTTTGCTCAGTACATATTTCTCCTTTTCTTTAGTTTATATTTTCTTCTGATTTAAGTATATCCTCTGGGGCACCTGGGTGGCTCAGTCAGTTAAGCGTCTGCCTTCAGCTTAGGTCATGATCCCAGGGTCCTCAGAATAAGCCCTGCTCAGCAGGGAATCTGTTCTTTTTCTCCCTCTTCCTCTGTGTGTGCTCTCTCTCTCTCCTTAGCTCTCAATCTCTTTCAAACATATAAATAAAATCTTTAAAATATATATATATTAAAAATTTGATATACATATATATGTATACACACACACATATCCTCTGATTGACAACATATTGCTAAATTTATTTTCCCAGATTCTATTGAACAACCTTGGATTTTTATTTCGTTGTTTTATTTAGATTTCTTGTACTACATTTTGTAATAATATATATAATACATTGTAACCTTGTAATGAAATTTATTTGTAGCATCATACTTTCACTCATGTTTCTTTTGTTTTGGTTTTTTTTGTTTTTGTTTTTCATTTTTTTTTGCTTTCTTCTTTGTTGTTACTTTCTTCTTTCATTCTTCCTTGAGGGTTACTATTTCCATTGTGCAGATTGCATTTTCTTATTTCTGCTGGTTTAAAAATCATGTATTTTTATTTTATTTCACTATTGGTTACCCAAACTTAGTAAGACCCATTTTTTTCTTACCAGTTATTTAATTCTTATGACTTATATCTTCCATCTAAACAAATAAGCTCCTATCTTTTTTTGTCAACCCCTCTCCCTGCTAATCAGCCAGAATTGTCTGCTTTTTTAATATTCTGTGTTACATAAGTTCTTTTTCTTCCTTTGTTTTTTTTTCTTTTGGGATATGTGTGTGTGTGTAATTAATGCTCACTATACTTCTCACACATGTCATAGTGACCTCCTGGGTTTGTTTCTCTTCCTAATAGAGAATGACCACACTAAAGGTTTTAAGGTGGATCTTTGCATGATAACATTCTGGGAATATTTTTCTACTGGCTTTCTATTTAAAGGATAATAGCTAGGCAACCTACTAAATAGGAGAAGATATTTGCAAATGATAAATCCAATAGAGAATTAATATCCAAAACATGAAATATCTTATACAACCCAACACCAAAAAGCCTACAAAATTCCAATTTAAAGGTGAGCAGAGGACGTGAATAGACATTTTTCTAAAGAATACATACAGATGACCAGCAGACACACACACACACACACACACACACACACACTCACAACCAAGCTTGACATCATCTAATCATCAGGGAAATGCAAATTAAAACCACAATAAGATTTTACTTTATATTGTCAGAATGGCTATTATAAAACAAAAGAACGAACAAAAACCAAAACAAGACAAAATAACAACAACAAAAGAACTAGTAAGTGTTGGCAAGGATGTGGAGAAAAAGGAACCTTCATGCACTGTTGGTAGAAATGCAAACTGGTGCATTCATGTGGAAAACAGTATGAAGTTTCCTCAAAAACTTAAAAATAGAATTATCATATGATCCAGTAGTTCCATTATGGGTATTTACTCATAGAAAATGAAAACACTAATTTGAAAAAATATATGCACCTCTGTGTTTATTGCACATTACTTACAATAGTCAAGGCATGAAAACAACCCAACTGGAGATACAAGATACACACACACACACACACACACACACACACACACACACACACACAGGAATATGATTCAGCTATAAAGAAGGGTGAAATCTTATTATTTACAACAACATGGATGGACCTAGAGTGTATAATGCTTAGTGAAATAAGTCAGAGAAAGACAAATGCCATATGATTTCACACATATGTATAACTTAAGAAACAAAACAAATAAATAAACAAAGAAAGAAAAGACAAAAAACCAAACTCTTAAGTAGAGAGAATAAACTGGTGGTTGCCAGAGGGGAGTGGTGGTGGGATGGGTAAATAGATAAAGGGGATTAAAAAAACACTTATTTTGGTGAGCACTGAGAAATGTATAGAATTGTTGAATCATTATATTGTATACCTGAAACATATGAAACTGTTAGTTATACTTGAATAAACCAAAAATTTTAAAAAGGATAATAGCCAGTTATATAATTTTAGATTTTTTTACTCATTTTCTTTAATATTTTGAACATTATTTACATTTTGACTTAATTTTTTTGGTATGCCCTAAGTCACTGTTGATAAGGCAACTTAGTTCTTATTTTCTTTTGAGTGCTCTCTTTAAAAAAAAAAAAAAGATATTTATTTATTTATTTATCCATTTATTTATTTATTTTAGAGAGAAAGAGTGGGGTCAGGTGGTGGTGGTAGGGGTACTCAGAGGGAGAGAGAGTTTCAAGAAGACTTTGTGCTGAGCACTGTGGGACCTGACATGGGGCTGATCCCAGGACCCTGAGATCAAGACCTGAGCTGAATCCAAGAGTTCGACACCCAACCTACTGTGTCATCCAGGGGCCACTTAAGCGATCTGCTTTTATTCTTTGAAAGCTCTTAGATTGTTCTCCTTTTCTTAAATTTTACTATCAAGTAGCTATTTGTGTCCCTACACCTAGGTTATAGCCCTTGGTTCTATAGTGTGATTCTAACTCCCAGGCTTTAGCCCTTCCTTCCAGGGCAGAGCATTTCCAATGTCTCCACTGAAATACAGTTATGTGTGTGCAAGTTCATAGCACTCATGAACAAGGGTGAAACTTGAACTACAATCTCTGTTTGCTACCACCACACAGGTGATCTCTCCCATCAGCTCTTTATCCTTTCAGTTGTTACTTTCTACTACATTTTTTTGTAGTTCTGCCTTACACATGTGAACCTTGGAAAACAATAGAAGACTTACTGTGAATGTCCACAGAGAATTTTAGTCTCCTCTCCACTGTTTCCTCTTTTCCTTAGTGTTGTTTCTCAAACAGCAGCCAACCTCTATCTCTTCAGCCAAAGAGATGACCTTCTGCTTGGGCTTTGTTCCTCTGCCCACAATGTGGAAATTGTCTTCAGAGAATATGTGAGGTTAATGGGGAGCTTGCTTGTGTGCTTCTCTTTTTCATCCCTAAAGTTTTGTCATCCCTAAGGTTTTCCTGAGTTGACTGCTCTCCAATGCCTTTATGTACTTTGTCCAGCATTTATGGTTCTCTTCTAAAGAAGGCTTAGTTCAATAAAAATGAGCCATTCACTGCATTTTTAACCATGTCTGATTTGTATGCTTTTTAAAAAAAATTTACTTTCTACATAGTGACATTGTGGCTTGGAACTCTGACGCAACTTGGACCAATTTTAGGATTATGGTACTCCCTGTCATTTCTGAGCCACCTTTACTAAAGCATTCAGCATAGGGTGAAAATGGACTTGACATAACTGAATCTAGGGATTTCCACAATGTCATTATGACACTACTTCTCTTCATCTCCTTTTCACCTTTTCCTCTAAATTGCCTTTATTTTCAGGCAGGTGTTTTCTTAATGGCAACAAAAATGAATCCCAATACCTATAGGCTTATAATATTCTTTTAACTCATTTTCCCAGTTGGAGATAGCACCCAATTCCCCCATCTATCATCTGTATCAGTCCTCCCCCAAATAATTCTGATTTGTACTATTTGGGTTATATATTTATCTAGGACAAGTCACTGTTTCTAGCGGGATGCAGTACACTACTAGGTCAGCCTGGATTGCTGTGATGAGAAAGTTTTGCCACAAATTCCCCATCCCCACCAGAAGGAAAGAGTGAATGAAACAAGGGTATCTTCTTACCAGAATTTACTAGGTAGGCAAACAATAGATATATATCTTAGAGCTCTGTCTTGGTACTACTGAGATTAAGTTAAAGAGGAGATTTAGTTCTGCAGGTATAAGCTTGGAAACACTCTTATGTGGAATATGAACTTTGAGAACTTCTGAAGGCTATGTTACCAACCTTGTAGAGAAAGCCACTGGGCAATGTGAAAGAAGGAAGCTAATGAAAGTCATCAATTTCCATGTTCTATTGCTTCTTGAGTCCTCAGCTACATGTTTGTTTCTTTGTTTATTGAAGTTTTCATGATTTTATTGAACAATAAACTCCTATTTTGCCTAAATTTTGTCACTTGCAAGCCAGAAACCTAGGAAAAATGTCTAGACCTACACTTTCCAATATGACATCCACTAGCCACATGTGGCTGTTGAGCACTTAAAATGTGGCTAAGTTGGGGCACCTGAGTGGTTCAGTGGGTTAAAGCCTCTGTCTTCAGCTCAGGTCATGATCCCACGGTCCTGGGACGAACCCTGGGATCAAGCCCCACATTAGGCTCTCTGCACAGTGGGGAGCCTGCTTCCCCCTCTCTCTGCCTCCCTCTCTGCCTACTTGTGATCTCTGTCTGTCAAATAAACAAATAAAAATTTTTTTAAGATTATTTATTTATTTATTTGTCAGAGAGAGTGAGCACAGGCAGACAGAGTGGCAGGCAGAGGCAGAGGGAGAAGCAGGCTCCCTGCTGAGCAAGGAGCCCGATGTGGGACTCGATCCCAGGACGCTGGGATCATGACCTGAGCTGAAGGCAGCTGCTTAACCAACTGAGCCACCCAAGCATCCCACAAATAAAATCTTTTAAAAAATGTGGCTAAGTCCGAATTGAAATATTTTATAACTATAAAAAACTCACTGGAGTTTGGAGACAATGTAAAAAAATAGAACATAAAATATCTTACAAGTAATTTTTTTCATGAGTACATGTTTTTGAAAAATACATTTTTGTATATTAGAGTAAATAAAATTTATTATTAAACTAACTTCATCTTTTAAATTATTAATGTGGTTACTGAAATATTGAAAATTCTAGATGTGGCTTATATTATATTTTTATAGATAGTACTGATATAGACAATTACTTAAGATAGATTTCTAAATATGTACTTTGTAAAGTCCTTATTTCTAATTTGCAATGCACTTAGAAGGTGAAGTAGAAGGAGGGATGGGACAATGGAGAAGTATACAGTATTTGACAAATGTTATATAGTTTGAACTTTGAGAAAGACATTTATTTTTAAATACATGTCAGAAGGTTAATAATCAGTTATTTGTAATCATTTCACTAACACTGAGGAAAAGGAAATTAATAAGTGTAATGGTAAGTACAAGTCAGAAGTCAGTCATCCCTCATCATTTAAAGAATGCTTTCTGAAACTTCAAATGGAAAGTGGTGCAATTACGCAACCTAGTATGGGAGGGAAATGGTTTGAGTCAATTAGAAGCCTTTTGCTTCTGGGATGTTCTCCAGATTTGCTGCACCCTGAGAATTTCATGCAATAAACCATGTAGTCTAGTCTAGCTGCATCTAAAACCCACCCCTCACTTGCATTGTTGGACTCTCAGGTAACAAACCAAGGAACATATGAGAAATTCATGCTTTTGTGTGTTCTGTATAGTGAACTTAGAAAACTTATTTCTTTCTCTTTTTTAAAAAGATTTTATTTACTTATTTGAGACAGAGAGAGAGCATAAGCAGGCAGAATGGCAGGCAGAGGGAGAGGGAGAAGCAGGCTCTCTGCTTAGCAGAGAGCCTGACATGAGGCTCTATCTCAGGACCCCAAGATCACCACCTGAGCCGAAGACAGATGTTTAACCATCTGAGCCACCTCGATGCCCCAGAACACTTATTTCTAAAAGCTGTAATAATAGTTCATATTATCAAAGAAGCCCTTAAATTCACTTATTACCATTTTGACTGTAGAAAAATCACAATTATGGAGATTTAAAAACAAAATTGGTTTCATCTAGGACAGTATAGGGCAGTAGCTATTCATCAACCTTGGAATCAGACAAATCTGAATTTTAATTATGGCTTTACCACTCTCTGACTTTGTAACCATGGATTTATTACTTCTCTAAAATTCATCTTCTCCTTTGGCAAATGTGAAGGATAATGACAGCATCTACTTCAAAGGTTTAGTAAATGAAATAAAGAAAGAATTCATGTGCCTGAAATTTACTGAATAAAGGATAAACATTTTTAGTTACAAATAAGGAGGCAAAAATAATACTATAATTATTCCTAAATAAATGTCCTAATTTTCATAAAAATTAAATATAATGTCCATAAAAACATAAAAAATTAAAATCAATTCAAATCTCAGCATTAAAAATTCATACTTACTAAAAAATTTAAAGATGTGGGGCAGCTGGGTGGCTCAGACAGTTAAGCCTCTGCCTTTGGCTCAGGTCATGATCTTGGGGTCCTGGGATCAAGTCCTGCATTGGGCTCTCTGCCTGGCAGGGAACCTGCTTCCCACTCTCTCTCTGCCTGCCTGCTTGTGATCTCTCACTCTCTGTCAAATAAATAAATAAAATCTTTAAAGAATTAAAGATGTAATAAATAGTCTGGAAATAAAAGCTGATTTTCATAATGAAACATTTTCAGGATATTTTTATCCTTACTTAAAAGTTCCATAAACTACATTTCAGTAAATTTCATCATTATAAAGGTTACCATGAATTACACTATATATATCACAAAGATCTTAGAAAAAAAAGAAACCAAGATAAAAGAAGGGTAAGAAAGTAATTATGTCACATTATATATAGTTTTATCATTGATTGCGTCATTCCTTTGTGGCTTGGCCACCCAAATGCAATTTACAGTTAGCACAACTTATTCCAGTAAAAACTTCATTATACTTCAGCCCTTGTGCAATTTGTTTATTTCTCCCTTTATTGTTTTTTTTTTCATTACTTTATTCTTACCATACTTTTACTTCTAGGAAACAGATTTTATTGAGCACAGTCTGCTCTGAGAGTACAGATTTGAGTAGTTTGAAAACATTTATTGAAAAGCTAGAGTCCATACATTATATTTCAACAGATACAGCATGCTTTGTGAACTAAAAATTGTAATTTTATGGGGGACTGGGTGACTCAGGCAGTTAAGTGTCTGCCTTTGGCTCAGGTCATGATCTCATGGTCCTGGGATGGACCCCCTTTGTAGGGCTCCGTGTTCAGTGGGCCATCTGCTTCTCCCTCTCCCTCTCTCTCTGACCTTGCCCTAATAGCACTCTCTCACTCTCTCTCGCTTGCCCTCTCTCAAATAAATAAAGTCTTTAAAAAATAAAATAAAAATGGTGTATTTTAATTGGTCTTAAAGTAAATTAAGAAAACTGTTCTAAGAAATTCACTAACTCTATTAGAAGAAATAAATCCAATTTTTATTTTATTATACATTATTATAACAACATTATATGTGCGATAAAATGTTCTTATATTACTCTATCCAGCAAGACTAGATAATAGAAAGCTAGAATTATGCTTAGAATAGAAAGATAAAGAGTTTCAAACAAAAGCTAACGTAATTCATCATCACTAACTCAACTCTGTAAGAAATGTTAAAGGGAATTCTTAGAGTGGAAAGGAAAGACCATAAGTAGGAATAAGAAATGTAGGAAGCACAAAAGCACTAAAATTAAGTATATCTATAAAAGTCAGTTGAGGGATTTGTGAAACACAGGGATTAAAGTATAACAATATATATCTAAAATGGGAGTAAGTGGGAGTGGATTAAAAAATAGGTTTAAACTTAAGTGACCAATAATTTCTTATAGACTGCTATGTGCATAAGATGTTATATACAAGCAGAATGATAGCCATCACAAGGAAAGCAAGGGAAAAAGTGAACTATTGGGATTTCATCAAGATCAAAAGCTTTTGCACAGCAAAGGAAACAGTCAACAAAACCAAAAGACAACTGACAGAATGGGAGAAGATATTTGCAAACGAC
>RCUC01085198.1:0-14971 GCA_003697995.1 Taxidea taxus jeffersonii
AAAAAAAAAAAAAAAAAGATTGCTGGGCGATCCCCCACAGTCCCTCGGGCACCTGCCACCCCTTCTGGTGCTGGCAATGCATACAAGAGGCACCCCTGTGGGTGTCCCACCAGGACTGCCTCTCTGGGGGCACAGAAGCTAAAATTAAAATGTGAAAGCCTTTTGTCCCAGATCTTTTTTTTTTTTAATGGAGGCTCCATGTGGAGTCCAACCCAGGGCTTAAACTCAGGACCCTGAGATTAAGACTTGAGCTGAAATCAAGAGTTAGACACTTAAGTGACTAAGCCACCCAGGCGCCCCTGTCCTGTGTCTTAAAACCAGGTTTCTTTCATATCACTTTGCACAAGCAGTCATCTTCCTATAATTTCTCTGGGCTAAAAACACATGTCCTGATGGGCCCAGGCAGCTCTGGTCATACTTCTTTCCATCCTCCTTTTCCATTCTCCACAAGGATTATCTGGAAAATGAAAACAACTATTTGTCCACCGGGATCAATGGTCACACTGTCATTCAGGCCGTCACCCTTGGCCCTGCAGAGCAGAATTAGGAATCAGTAGGACCTTCTCTGTCCCATCCGAGGCAGGAGGGAGGCAGACAGTCACGAAGCCAGGGGAAGAGGACAGAGAACAGTCTCAGGGCAGAACAGACTTCAGAACTGCTACAATCAAGTGCCGCTAGAAAGCAAGATCTTTATTATTAAGTTATGAAATCCACCTTTAAAAAGCTCCCCCCCTTCTGCATAGCAAAGGAAATCGTTGACAAAACAGAAAGGCAACCTAGTGAGAGAGAGAAAACAGTTGCAAATCATGTACCTGATAAGGGGCTCATATCCAAAATACGTGAGGAACTCACCAAACTCAACAGCAAAAAACCAATCCAATTAAGAAATGGGCAGAAGAGGGGCGCCTGGGTGGCTCATTGGGTTAAGCCTCTGCCTTCGGCTCAGGGCCCCGCATCGGGCTCTCTGCTTGGCAGGGAGCCTGCTTCCCCTCTCTCTCTGCCTGCCTCTCTGCCTACTTGTGCTCTGTCAGTCAAATAAATAAATAAAATTAAAAAAAAGAAAAGAAAAGGGCAGAAGACACGAACAGACACTTTTCCAAAGAAGACAGCCAGACAGCCCAGAGACAGGAAAAGATGCTCAACCTCACTCAGCACCACGGAAAAACGAATCGAAACCACCTCGAGATGCCACATGACGCCGGTCAGAACAGCTGAAATGAACAAGTCAGAAAACGACAGGTGTCGGCGAGGATGCGGACGAAGGGGAGCCCTCGTCCCTGTGGGTGGGATGAGAGCTGGGGCAGCTGCGCGAGAATGCGGTGGGGAGGGTCCTCAGAAATTAAATAAAATGACTGTAAGACCCAGTAATTCCACTACTGGGTATTGGGAGGAAACAAAAGCACCAAGTTGAAAAGATGTCTGCACCCTATGTTACCGTGGCATTATTTACCGCAGCCAAGATACGGAAGCAGCCCGTGTCCATCCGCCGATAAACGGATAAAGCAAATGTGTATTTACACAATGGAATATCACTCAGCCACAAACAGGAAGAAACCTTGACATGCACTACACATGCGGAACCTGAGGACATTGTGTTGGGTGAGGAAAGAAAGAAAACACTGTGTTCTCTCTCTTACCTGCGGGATCTAAACACAAAAACCAAACTCACAGAGGCGCCCGGGTGGCTCAGCTGGTTGGGCGTCCCACCTGGATCTCTGCTCTGGTCACAATCTCGGGGTGGTGAGACTGAGCCTGCGTCAGGCTCCGTGCTGGGCTCAAGATTCTCTCTCCCTCTGCCCCCCACCCACCAGCTTGCACATGCTCACGTGCTCTCTCTCTCTCAAAACAAAACAGAAAAGCCAAACTCACAGAGACAGGCTGATGGTTATAGGGGGGAAAATAATAAAGTTGCCTTCTTGATAAAAAATTTTTTTGTTAAATCACTTTATAAATTTACCGTATTGACCAACAGTGATGTTTAACAGGTGCTGTATTTGTAGTTCTCCAAGCACTGGCAACACATTATTACAGCACCTCGATGAAGAAACATTATCAGCCCAGTTCTTCTGTTCTGAAAAAATTTTTTTTTTAAGATTTTATTTATTTATTTGTCAGAGAGAGAGAGAGCGAGCACAGGCAGACAGAGTGGCAGGCAGAGGCAGAGGGAGAAGCAGGCTCCCTGCCGAGCAAGGAGCCCGATGTGGGACTCGATCCCAGGACGCTGGGATCATGACCTGAGCCGAAGGCAGCCGCTTAACCAACTGAGCCACCCAGGCGTCCCTGTTCTGAAATATTTTTAAAGATTTTATTTGAGAGAGAGAGAAAGCACGTGCGCACAAGCAGGGAGAGCAGCAGGCAGAGGGAGAAGCAGGCTCCCCACTGAGCAAGGAGCCTGAGGTGCCCGGCACCCTGGGATCATAACCTGAGCGGAAGGGTTAACCGACTGAGCTCCGCAGGTGCCCCAGCCCAGTTCTTTGCAGGCAGAATGGCAGGTGCAGATTACCTGCTTTCACAGAGACCTCTATCCCCAACAGGGCACTTTCAACAGGCAACTTGCAGCAACAAAGGGAAGTCCCAGGGCAGCGGTGGGGGTGGGGGCGTGGGGACAGACGAGGGACAGAACTCTGTTAATTCTAATGGTCACACCATTGCTCAATCCACGGCCTGTGCTTTCCTTTGATTTTTAGTGTAAAGTTTACGTTTCCCACTGTGACACTCTTCCTTGGGAGGCAATGGGACACAGAGGGAAAGTATGGATTTTACTACCAGGCTTGCAGCTCTGCACACTTGCAGTCTTGAGTAACTTTCTCCGTCTTTTAAGTTTAATTTCCCCATCCTCAAAATGAGAATAGAAATACTGGCTTGCAAGTTTGGTGTAGAAAATGAAAATGTTACCTTGTAAGTCTGGTAAGAACAAAAACAAAGCCCAAAACGACTCCCTTGCCTTCACACAGCACCATTTCTACATGTGGGATAGAGGGGCCACTCCGGAGAGCACGCAGCACTCTATAGGCAGACCTCCCTGCCCCTCCCAGATGCCTCCTTAGGTGTAGTGGCTAACGGATAACTCAGGGGAGGTTTGGGTCCTGTGATCTAGGCAGAGGACAAGAGTGGCCATAAGTCCGGTGACTCTCCAGTCACTCAGCATGGTGAGGGTGTGAGGACAGCTGGCTCCCTGCCACTATGACTGGAAAATACCCAGATGTCAATCCCTAGAGCTGACCACACTCACTGTGCCAAGTGGGAAGAGAGGCAGGCCAGCTAAACCAATCAGAGAAACATGAAGGTGTGGCGGGCACACTGAGAGCACAAGGAAGCCTTGGCCAGGAAAGGTCAAGGCTAGAGGGCTGGCCCCAGGCATGCAAGAGGTATTTGCAGCCATGGCAGCGACCCTCCTGGCCTGCTGACCAACATGACCAAAAAGGCATCAGCTGCAGAGCCAAGCTTCCCAGATGTGGACAAAGCCGGCAAACCCCTGCCCCACCATGACTGAGAAAGGCATTTTCCGGAATGTGGGCCTTCACATCACCTCCACACGCTCTTGCAGCCACCATACGACTTACTGCAGACAGCAGGGTCCTGGGGTCACTAAGAGTTCCCACCCAAGGCCCGGTGGCTAAGACGCATGCACGCCCAGAACATCACACCCTCCCCCCGCTCCTGCCTTAGGAGCTGGTCAGGAAGTGTGCTGACCCAGCAGCAACACCCGACTTCCGTCTCCAAGTGGCAGGCCTGGGAGCACCTCTTCAGGACAAGTCTCCAGGTATCTCCTAAACCATCTTCAGAAAATGAGTTAGCCCGCCTTTGTGCTGTTCCTCTAAACGTGTGTCATACATGGCGCCCAGATGCTCCATGCTGGAGACCACCACTGGGAGGAGAAGTAATGTCCTTCCCACTGGAGACCCCAGCAGTCCTTAGGCCCCATCCTCTGGGCCTGGTTTCTGGGAGCCCAGCTTCAAGCTCCAAGGCACAGGTGAGCCCTGAATTCTAATTACATACCCTGTGACTAACAAGCGATAACACAGACACCCAGAGCCCTCTATGGCCCAGTACAACCACCAGCATGGGGCATATTTCGTGAAAACCCTAAAAACAAGGTTTTGAACCATACAAAAGTTCCTTTGGGCAATTCTGGAACACAAAATCATTTCCACAAAAACATACTTTTAATCTTTACATGAAATTTTTTTTATAACATTCATTATTAAAATTCTCCAGGGGCACCTGGGTGGCTCAGTGGGTTAAGCCTCTGCCTTCGGCTCAGGTCATGATCCCAGGATCCTGGGATTGAGTCCCGAGTTGGGCTCTCTGCTCGGTGGGGAGCTTGCTTCCCCGGCTCTCTCTGCCTGCCTCTCTGCCTACTTGTGATCTGTCAAATAAATAAATAAATCAAATCTTTAAAAAAATAAAATAAAATTCTCTAAAACACAAAATCAAAGTTCTTAAACCCTAACACAGCAGGCCAGCGAGAGGGGGTTCAGAAGGTAGCAAGTGGCTAAGCTCTGCAGGTCAAAAGGAATAACCCTCACCGAGCAGGCATCTGGTTCGCTGCCTCAAGGAAACATGAAGCTCCTGTCCCTACCCAGGTGAGGGGAGGCCTGGGGTGCCGTGGGGACTGCACAGACCCAGACCGCAGGGCACGGCACACATCACACGTCACACCTCTGGTGGGGAGGCATGACCCACCGGGCAGGCACCTGAAACCGGCCAGCCCTGTCACCTTTCCTCCTGGAAAGCCTTTGTGGTCCCCACCAGCCCTCCTCACAGGTAAGCTCAGCTGCAGCAGGTGTCTGTGCGTCCAACTGACCAAGCCCCCTGTGGGCAGGACTTGAGGGGGTGGGTGCCAGTCTGGGCTTCTAAAGCAGTCGGCACGCGTCTTTCGCTGCGCGGGTGAGATGACCGCTCCCTGGCTTCCGCTGGTGCTGCGGCCCTCAGCATCCCTGCAGCCAGGACACTCTGCCTTCCGAAGCTCCAGGGTCAGGCCAGAATCTCAGGTCCTTGCTTAGTTCTCTGCTGAAATCCGCAGAACAGTACCTGACACCCAGGTGCCCACCCCCCACCCCCCCATATGCCACTCGATCCGGAACAGGAAGCAAGCACAGCCAGTGCATTTCGGGACAGTGCCGGCCCTCCAGTCGGAAGGGGACGTGCTGGTGGAGAGGCCTGACCTGCATGCGGCAGGCCCAGCAGGGTCCACGAGTGCTCTGGGCCCTCAGGGGCCACAGGTCCCTTGATGGGGTGTGCTGTCCCTCTCTCTCTCCCACTGGCTCCATGGCCACCTGAAAGCATGATGTCTCCGAGGCAGAGCTGGTAGCCATCCTGGTGCAGCAGCTGCTGGCACCCACAGGGAAGACCCCAGTTTCGTCCAGATGCGGGGCTGCTCCCCTATGAACACCCCTTCCTGCATGTCTCTTGACTCTGATAAGAACCAGGACATCCACTCAGCCCCAGGGGCATGTCCTGCAGGGTTTCCACCCTGGAACAGGCCTTCCCCTGAAACAGTTACTCCCCTGGCCAGATCTTCGGCAACAGTCCCCCAGCTGGGTTCTCGGAGAGAGTGCTTCCAGGTGGCATCCCCTTCGCAGCTGTGGTCACACCTACTGCGCCTCTGCCGCCCTGGCGGACCCCAGGTCTAAAACGCTGGCACTCTTCTTTCAGCTGGTCGGGAACTGAGCACCCAGGGAGGAAACACCAGCCCCAAGCCCCCGGAAGCGTGCTTCCTAGGACACGGGGTCCATCTCTCCTGCCAAGGAGGAAGGAAAGGCTCCCACAGGTGAAGGGCTACCCCAAGGTCAGAGCCCTCCGACCGGACTCAGCATAAAGCCAGGGCACCGCGTTTCCCGACACAGGCTCTGGAAGGGTGGGCGCTGCTCGCGGGGGCCCCTCCCTCCCCGACGCCCACGGAGGCAGCCGGGGGACAGCCTGACCCTGAGGCTTGGCCTGGGCGGGGCGGGGGGCGGGGGGCTGGTTCCGCAAGCCGCGGCCGACAAGAGACCGAAGCTGCGGGGAACCCGCACCCGCCCCGCTCCCGGCACGCGGGAAGGCGCCCGCGCTGCTGGCGGTCACTGCTCCGTGCCCGGGCGAGCGGAGACCGCGTCAGCAACACGAGCAGCGGACGCCAGCGACGGCGCTCCGGACGGCGGGCAGGGGGGACTCCGCAGCCTGGTGCCCCGGGATCAGGGGCGAGGGCCCGACCCGTCGCCCCAGCCCCAGGCGCCCGCGCGACCCCGGCGGCCCCTCCGCCGAGCCCCGCCGCTCACCAGAAGAAGGTGTTGGTGCCGTCGTCGTAGACCTCGGACTCGGTGCTGCGGCGGCCCGCGCCCCGCCCGCCCGCTCCGCCCGCCGCCGCCCCGTCCGGCGGCTCCTCCAGCGAGGCCTTGCCCGCGGGCACCGGGGACCCCGGCCGCGGGCCCCCGTCGCCTCTGCGCTCGCCCCTCCGCATGGCGCCCGCCCTGCCGCTCCGCCCCGCCCCGCGCCTTGACCCCACGCACTGCGGGTCACCGCGAGCGCGCGCCGCACGGCGCGGGGAGCGCCGGGAAGGGGTCGCGGCGCGGCCTCGGCGGGGTCCCGGGAGAGCAGGGGCGAGGGGCGGCGAGGGAAGGGTGGGCTGTGCATTGTGGGACTTGTAGTCCGCGCGCCAGGGCCGCGGGGCACGCTGGGCCTCGTAGTCTCCGAGGCCGCGGGCGGGAAGCGGTGCTTGCCGGGAAGGATGCCGCCTGGTTGCTAGGAAGCCGGAACCCGAGGTCCCGGCGGCCGCGGCTGGGGGCTGCTCCAGACCCTCCTGCTCCCGCGGCCGGGCCCCAGCGCCTCCACCCTCTCGCCCCTTCCCGCCCCGCCCCGGGCTGCCCCGGAGCGTCCTCCCGCCGCGAGCCCGCACCCCGACCCTCTGGGGCTCCTCCCCACCCCCCACCCGCGTGCGGGTCCCCGCAGCTCGGGGCTCCAGGCTGCAGGGTCCGCCGGGGCGGGCAGGTGTCTCCCGGGTCCTCGCGGGCAGAGCGGCGTGGACTCCCGGACTGGGGTGACTCCGATTGTTAGCATCCTCCGCCTACCCTGAGCCACCTTGAAGACCCGGGGCGGCTCCTCCGAGGGCTCAGTGTGGAGTGACCCCGGGGCCCAGCACGTCCGCTCCCGGACACACACGCGGGAGGGGTGAGCACGCGGCCTCACGGGACAGGGCCTCGCGGTGGACAGTAGCCTCCCTCATGAGAGCCAAAGGGGGAAGCCCCGAACGTGCCCCTGCTGGTGCATGGGGACCCCAGAGGGGGCCTAGCCAAGCAGGGGGAGTCACTCCGCCCTAAAGGGACTGAGGTACGTGCTGACACCCGCTGTGACACGGGGGGACCTTGAAAACGTGATGCTCGCTGGAAGGAGTCGCCAAGATTCCACGTGATCCGTTTCCACGAAGTGTGCAGGATGGGCAAATCCACAGAGACGCAGAGGGCCACCGCAGGCTGGGAAACCGAATGGGGCGCGGGAGGGGGCGACGGCTAAAGGCTACTGGGTTCCTGCTCCAGACCGCGAAAATCCTCTAAAATTGACGGTGGTGAGGGTTGCACACATGTGTGAATATACTAAGATTTCCTGAAGGGCGCACTCCAGACGGGTTAGCCGCATGGCGCGTGAATTACGCCTCAAACAAGGCGGTTACTAATGTACCTGTACGTGTATATGTTGCCAACAGTACAAGTAAAACTGTCAGTTATTTTGCAAGCAAAATGGGTTTATTCTGGAATAAAATTGCGACCTGGGACAAGCCAGCCACGACAAAACCAAAGGCAAATCCTGGGAACAGAGGGCAGGGCAGCTTATTTACACACGAAGGGGAAGAGCTGGGGGAGGGGCTGTTACAAACACAAAGCCCAGACCCGTTGGAAGTATAGTAGCTTCTCATTGGCTTCGGAAGGGGAAATCTTGCTTCCTCTTCTGGGGCTGTAAACCCAGGCGGTGACCACTGCTGCTGGCCTCCTGACTCCATTCTACATGAGGGTTTCCTTTTATGAATTTTCACATTTCCCTCTTTGGATCAGGATCATTCTTTGAAAGCATCCTGATCAAGAGTCAGGTTTTCTGTACTTAGTGCTTTTGTCCCTTGGGGCCAGGAAGGGCCTTTTCTGGTTGTCATGTTCCATGTTGGAGGAAAAATGCACAGCTGTGGGAAAGCAATTAAGGACACATGTGAGTAACAAGGAAGGTCAGGAGGGAGACCTCCAAGGCACTTCCCATTTCTAGTCCACATTTACCAGGTTCATAAGCATTGGAGATCATGTATTGAGTACATGATTTTTACAAAAGTTTGGGGCGCCTGGGTGGCTCAGTGGGTTCAGCCTCTGCCTTCGGCTCAGGTCATGATCTCAGGCTCCTGGGATCCAGCCCCGAGTTGGGTTCTCTGCTCAGCGGGGAGCCTGCTTCCCTTACTCTCTCTCTGCCTGCCTCTCTGCCTACTTGTGATCTCTGTCTGTCAAATAAATAAAGAAAATAAAATAAAAAACAAAAGTTTGAGCGGCAACAAAATTCAAAACTTAAAATAACCACGCAAGACAGAAGTAACCCTACAATTCCAAATTGCATGATGGTGCTAGACCAGGACTCTTGGTCTGAAAGCAGCCGACTTATATCTATTGGCTCTTATTCTGACTTACAGAGAAGGGTTCTCCCCACAAAGACAAAGCTGGAGTCACGCATGGCTCCCGGAAGCCCCCACTTGCAGCCATGAAAGCAGAGTAGTGAAGACATCAAGAGGACACGGAAAGAATCAGGTGTGTTTGGGGAGATACAATGCAGGTATGAACATGAAGCAACGGCTGATGAACTTTTTGGAAAAATAGCAAAACTTCAAAGATGTGTTAAAACAGTGTTGTTATCGCAAAAGAACTTTTTGGGGGCACCTGGGTGGCTCAGTGGGTTAAGCCTCTGCCTTCGGCTCAGGTCATGATCCCAGGGTCCTGGGATCAAGCCCCGCATCGGGCTCTCTGCTCGGCAGGGAGCCAGCTTCTCCCTCTCTCTCTGCCTGCCTCTCTGCCTGCTTGTGATCTCTGTCTGTCAAATAAATAAAAATAAAAAAAAAAAGAACTGTTTGGAAACAAGTGTTATCCAATAAGACAGACTATAAGGTTGCAAATTCAGACGCCATGAATTTAGATAGGAATCCAGAGCCCGATGCTCACTGAGATGAAAGAAAGAGTTGTGAATTCTGAAACTTCTAACCGTTCAAGAAAAAACAACTGAAAAAATTAATCTGTTACAAGATCATGATGAAGCTGTTTCCAAAAGGCCATGATCTGAAAAGGTTTTCTCTTTTTCAATGGTTTGGGAAATGCAGACAAGGACATTGTCTTTCCATGAGAGAGAAGCAGCAACAGTGGGAAAGGGCCCACAGGCATGTCTGGACACCTTGGGAAAGTGTCTTGCCAGAGGCTGTCCACTGCCATTCCAGGAAATCTTTTTATTTCTGTTCTAAGGTCTTATTTATTTGAAAGAGAGCACACCAGCAGGGAGGGGCAGAGGGGCAGAGGAGGAGGGACAAGCAGACTCCGCCTCGAGCAAAGAGCCCAACACGGGGCTCAATCCCAGGACCCCGATCGTGACCTGAGCCCAAGGTAGATGCCTCACCGACTGAGCCCCCCAGGCCCCCCAGGAAATCCTGACTTTCAGGTCACCAGATGGCATGCGGGGCCGTCAGGGATCTTTCTTCAGAGGCCCTCTGCGGCTCTGCGAGTCTCGTCCCTGGGGTTTGGCGGCACAGGGTTGGTTCAAATTCCCGGTGAGGGCCTTTCCAGAGAGGGTGAAGAGACTCTTTCGGGGTGTCTTTTCCCGTGAACGAGATCTCCAATGTGCGAGGTAGGCTACTTAAGGTCGTCGACTCGGGGCGCAGTGAAAAGTCGGCTCCGGCAACGCATGGCTGTTCGTAGCGGGGGCAGCTGGGAGCTGGGGGAGGCAGGGCCGGGGCACCCCGACGTCCTGTGCGGGCCTCGAAGGGCGAGAGTGGGGAGTTCCCGAGGGAGGGGATTTGAAGTTCAGTTGGACCAGCGGCAGCTCTTGTGCCGAAGCGCTAGGGGCCTCCACAGATTGTGCCTCCTGAGTCTTGATAGTGACCTTAGCGCGTCTGAGAAGCCCCGAGGGCTGAGGCCGGGCTGCGCCCCGGGAGCGCTGGAACACCCCGGAGCGGCGCGCGGTTGTCAAAGAACCCGACCCATAAAGCGGGCCCCGGGCCACGGTGAGTCGGGAAGGGTTCCCACTAGGGATCATCTTTTCTAGCAGATTCCTGGCCACCAAAGTAGCATGGCCTGCCTGCCAGAGAAAACCTGGGTCCGGAGAGAGAACACGCACGCTGTGCCTGAAGCCTATTGACCTCCACGGGATGGGGAAGCTCCGGGCCCCATTTGTGTGAGCGGGAATTCCGTGCTTTGTACGTCAGACAGGCAGGACCGGCGCGTTGGCAACTTTCATGGCCTTATTGCTATGTCTCTACCGATGTTGGGTCCTCGGTGCTATCATTTCGCCCGCCGGTTAAGTGCTTGTACAATGGTAAGTAGTGGGAATTTTGGAATTTCTGATACAGTCGGATTATTATTGGCTCCAAACCAGAGTTCTATCAAAGAAACAATTATTAGATTTCTCATCTGATTGTTCCCCCCTCTGGGGTCAGTGGGCAGGCATTTGTTGGTCCGTTTTTCCACACTATCATGGAGAATATTCCTTTGGACCAGAGGTTTAGCTATTGGTCTCTTTGGGAGCGATGCCTTATTTTGGTTGGGTTCTTGTGGACTGATCGGTGGGGTGGTTTCCTTCAGCCTCCAGGGTGTTGAGTCTGGAACGCCTGGGAATATTAAAATTATTTTTATAACCAGAGCCACTGGCAAGAGTATGCCCTTTAATAAACTCTGCACATAGGGGCCATTTTGAACTTTAGCCCCACTGGAGGCAAGGACAGTTCATTGTTTCCATACTGTTCCAGAATCGTGGGCTACACCCCCCAGTGACATGCCAGCCACAGGTTCGACTGTTTGTGGTTTTACCGTTGGCTGGGGCACTGGCTGGACTGAAGGGCCGGGCCGACGTGGCCGGCTACAGGTGCCGCTCGAAGACTTCAGGTGGGAGCTGCCACGGCACATCGGAAACGACAGGTACCCGCACCATCTGTTGGGCGAGAACCACCAGCACAGCAGGACAAAGCTGCACAAGAGGAATTGCCTATAAATTGCCAGAAGGAGTCAACATGTGAGGGCTTTCGTCTGGGTCCAAGGGCAGTCCTTGCTTTGGGATGGAACACCCTGACAATCCGACCCGCGGGTTTTTCTCTGGAGACCACGATCTCCCTTTCAGGTCGAAAGTTTTAACAGGTGGACACTGTTTCCTGTGAAGAGACTTGAGACGGGGAGCGGAGAATGAAGTCATCTGTGAACTGCAACAAAACCGAGCCTGAAGGAAACTTTCTGTTGTCTGGGTCAGCTTCCAGGTTTGTGAAAAGTGAGAAGGACTCAGAGGCCCGGGGCACGAAGGCCCAGATGCACGGCTCTTCTTCCCTGGTGAAAGCAGAAGGGCTCCGCGTAGTACCAGGATACCGAAAGATGCACTGCCTGGGTCACTGACGGTGAGAAATGTTCTTTCAGTGCGAATTACTGTCTGTACAAAGTGAGGCTCGGGAACAACGGGGTACAGGGACGACAAGGCTAGTGGCTGCTCGGAGGTCCCAGACAAAACTCCGTCCTCAGCAGCAGGATTTTCCCACGGGTAAAGTAAGTGTGTTACAGGGACTAGTGTAGGAGACAACGAGGCCCCGAGCCTCAGGAGCCTCTGTAACGGACGTGAAGGGCTTCCTTATTGATAGGGTACTCATTAGCTCTGAGGAGCAGTTTTGAGGAATCTACTTCAGTCTTTTTGGGAGGTGCACTGTGGGTTCTGCCAACATCAGCTGATTTTTCCCATAAAGAAGAAGGTAGCTGATGGAATAAGGACAGTCAGCATCCCCAGAATCAGCCATAACACCATCAGAGGCAGAGCATAAAAAATAGACCAAAGAATCATGGAACGTCCTTGGTTCTCTATTTTGATTCCAATTGTCAAATTCTAGAATTATTTCCCTCTTTTGGGAGAAAAAAGATATTTTTCTAAGCATGATATTTTTCTAAGAAATATCAGTCCAATAAAGGAATCGAGGCAGAGGAACTAAGGTGAAAAACTTGAGTATCCCTCAAAGGGCCTCGACTGAAGGGAGTAGGCTCAGAGACAGGCCTCCTGAGGTTCAAACTATCTCAGACCTTCAAGGCAGAGGCTGCTTTACAGCAGGGGGTTGGGCCCCAAGAGTATTCAGGGTCAAGAAGGACAGAGAGAGATTCACTCCCAATCTGGAGAATGGTTTCTCAGCTGATGAAGGGGAAGGATTGGAGCCCCAACAGTAGGAATTAGGAGGACACTGGGAAAGACTGGCTGGAGTGCTCTGACCCTTTCCCAGTGCCCTGGCCCTTTGTTATAGTGTCAAGGGGTGGGGGCGGGGGCTGGTGGTTTTGGGGGCTGACATTTCCTGGAGGTGAAAGTGGACGGTGGTCGTGGTCTTTCTTTTCGGTGAGTCATCTAGGATGCCAGCGAGCTGGTTTTCCAAATTAACTAAGTCCGGGGTGGACAAGGTTTCCTGTAAGATGATGGTTCAGCTCATTAATAATGGGGTTAAAGGCTACCAGGGTGGATTTAGCATCCAGAGGAAGAATTTTCTTTGAAGACAATGTGGAGTCAATCGTGATGGTCATGAACAGGTTCACCAGGCTTCTCTGTGCAAGCCCGAGTCTGTTCCAATCAGCAGGCTCAGAAAAGGGTCCTGTAATTGCTCGACGTTGCTTGCAGCCCTCTTGGGAGCTCCCGGGTGCGATCCAAAATCTGCTCCCATTGGCGGAGGGCAGGGACAGAGTGGGGAGGCGGCCACTCCAGGTTCGCAGGTGTCCGTTCTAATCATCAAGGGGACTGACATACAAGGCTTGTCCTGGGCAGCAGCGGGATGGCTGGATCCCCACATCTGACTCCAAATCTTAAAAAATTTATGAAGAGGCGGTAACTGGGCTCAGCCCTGTCTACTCTGCACGTGTTCTCAACACCACACCGCATCACCCTCTCAAGGCCGCGTCCTTGGAGCAGCCTCTGTGGAGGGTTGGGGGGGGGCACAAAGGGAACCCACGATCTGAGGATGCAGGAACGGAGTGAGGAGCTTCCAAGTGCTGGGATCCAGGTCACAGGTCAGCTGGGGGTCACATCTTTTTGATGACCTTCACCAACACTGGAGATTTCCAGGGAGTGTTCTAGTACTTTGCCCAAACTCAGGCATCTGTTTCTCTAAATCCCTTTCAGGATGCTCTCATTGGGCTGGTTTTATCCAGCATTTGGCCTGACCCTCACCGACAAGCATATGGACCAATCGACATAAATTTGAGAAATCAGACCAGTAAGTTTGAATAACCGTGTTACGTTCTTCAGCATTTCCTGGGGTCCTCAGTCACTTTAGGATACTCTTTCAGTATGGCTTGAAATTCAGCCTTAGTCCAGTGACGCAAGCAATCTGGTGTTCACTCGGGCCCCAGCAGAGTGAGCTTTAGAAGCGGCAGGTATGAACAGGTTCAGGAGACGGAGAAGGCAGGTGGGGAGAGGTCTGGAGGTAAAGGGAAGCTCAGTGGAGGGTTAGAATGAGCGGTGGGTATAAGGGAGGTGGGGACTGTGCCGAGGGAAGAGGAAAATGGCTCCAGAGGCGGGGCCTGAGCGCAGGACCTGTCAGAGACAAAGGAGGTGGGGAGGGCAAGACTCAGAGGCTGCGTTGACTTCTTTCAGTTGTTTGCCTCTTTGGAAAATGCTGTTTCTAAATTAACAAACCAAAGAGGGGAGCAAACTTGGAACCCTAAAATGTTTGGAAGCTTCAAGGTACCAACTTAAATAACATGGCTCTCCGATTCAGTTGTGAGAAGAGTGAATTTGGGGAGATGGAGCGTTCCCCATCATGGCCGTCAACGTTGTAAATTACTTTTGGTGGAGTCAGTCCATTCAGTTAAGAATGCACATGAGGAGGGACCACAGTTTTGAAACCTAGAGCAGGCTGGGGCCCCAGAAGTGTGGGAGTGTGGGGGCAGAGGTGTCCTCAAAGCATTTGATCCCCGGGACCCCCTTTCCCAGAGGCTTTTCCCTAGAGGAAAAGACCTAAAGGTCTTGAATAAAGCCTGGAGAGCTCACAACACAGCCCAGGAGAGAGCTCACCCTCGACCCCAGGGTTGGTGAGAAAGCTGCAAGCCCGACTGGGTCTGTGGGGACCGGCGCCTGTTTGCTCGGCAGCCTCAGAATCTCTGGGGGCAGCGCCTGCATCCCACTTCTGACACCAAGTCATGCTCTCCTTAAAAGCAAAACTGTCTTTAGCAAAATGGACTTATTCAGGAACAGTAGAAAAATGCAGTTTGGGACAAGCAAGCTAGGACAAAACCACAGACCGTTTCCCAGGACAGAGGGGAGAAGTGCTCTTTTTTTTTTTTTTTTTATAAAGAAAGTTTTCTTTATTTACTTGATAGACAGAGATTACAAGTAGGCAGAGAAGCAGGCAGAGAGAGAGGAGGAAACAGGCTCCCCGCTGAGCAGAGAGCCTGATGCGGGGCTCGATCCCAGGACCCTGAGATCATGACCTGAGCCGAAGGCAGAGGCTTAACCCACTGAGCCACCCAGGTGCCCCGAGAAGTGCTCTTTTATACCCGCCAAGCCCCGGCCAGGCCCGATCGCTCCAAGGAACCTCCCGAGAGGCCCGGCACCCACCGATGTGCCTGGAGGTGCTGGTCCCGGGAGGCTGCTCTCCGGCTCGTGGGACCGAATAAAGGAGACCTCGAGTAAGGTTCCTCCCGAAGTTGAAAATGCGCAGCCGTTGGCCCAGCGGTCCCACGACTGGTGATACTGTGAAGACCCGAAGGGCAGGTGCTCCCGACTATGTAGAGCAGCAACGTCCCCAAGAGCCAGC
>RCUC01085200.1:0-14155 GCA_003697995.1 Taxidea taxus jeffersonii
ACAGGGCTCCTTCTGTCCACCCTGGCTTAGGGTAAACATTTATCCTTTGGTGTCTGGTCCACATTAAAACAGACTCTCTGCCAGCCACTCTGGAGAGTCAGTATGACCTGTTATTATAGTTACAATGCATCCCACTAACAGCCACCCAATAAGCCCAAGATATTTATTTGCCCCACAAGAGTTTAACCTATGTTTTGAGGTCCTGCAACAAGTGATTGAGCAATATAAACAATATGGAACATAGCTTAGTTTAAAATGACCAGGATGGGGGTCCCTGGGTGGCTTAGTCAGTTAAGCATTGGACTCTTGATTTTGGCTCAGTCCATGATCTTGGGGTTGTGAGATGGAGCCCCGTGTGGGGATCTGCACTGGGCATGGAGTCTGCTTAAGATTCTCTGTCTCCCTCTCCCTTTGCTCCTCCCCTGCCCCCCAAAAATTAGAATAAAAAATAAGATGATCAGGATAAAAAAAGGAGCAGTTATCTATCTGGGTACAGTTGATGCAGAGGGAAAATACCAGTCATCACCCACCCTCCTGCCTGCCCTGCCGACATCACCCTCACCCTCCTTGAAATGTGGCCTTTCAACTTTTCTTTCAACTTTGGGAAGGATCTTCCTGCCACCAAGATCTCCCTCATCGGTTTGCACACATGCTGTTCCCTCTCCTGGAGCGGAGCTTTTTAACTTTCACGTGCATATAAATCATCTGAGGATCTTGTTGAAATGCCAAGTATGACTCAGGAAGTCTGGGGTTGTGGACGGAGATTCTGGATTTCTTACAAGTTCCCAGGTGGTGCTGGCAGTCCGAGGAGAGTCATGGCCCCAGAACACTCTGCCAATGTTGGCCTTGCTGTCAGTGGCTTCCAGACATGGGGATTTTATAGACAGCCACAACAACAGTAATAGTAACAGCCACTGCATCAACAAAAGAACCGAGCAACAGACCCTCTCAGGGACAAATCAGCTTGCCAGCTCTTCTTTGCCAATCGCTTTGTCAAGATAAGACATTAAACATATGTTTGGGTATGACTGCCATAGCCTACAGGAAGGTTATTTCAATTCCAAAGAAATGGAAAGGCCATAGCTTCAGAAGGGGACTTTTTGAATTGAGTAAACTTAACTTGGTGAAAAGCTCGCAACACTCCTTTAATTTTTACAATTTGGTCCATCTAGACTGGGAGCACTAAAGGCATATGTAGGAAAAATTGGCCTGCCTGAAGTCTGCTGTGTCTCTAAGTCTCAGGTCTAGGGTCAGCTTGTCCAAGAAGGCTTTTCTCATCCCAGACATGGGGTTGGATATCCCTCCACCACACCCTAGGAATCCCCGTGCGTGATGCTGTCCTCACCCTCGTCACTCTCCATTGTCACTCTTGTCTTCCTGTCTGGGTCCCCAGTCCCAAGTCTTTCCACTACCATGGTATCCCAAAGCCTCAGCCATTGCAAGTACACGGGAAATACCCTGTAGTTGAATCAACGCCTGAAATAATGGGTCAATCTAACAGTATTACTGGTGAATTCGACATCTGGCATTAGGTAGAGTTAGAGACATTTTTGTGAAGTGGTCCAAAATCATGGTGTATATGAAACTAGAGACAAAGTGTATACATTAAGAATCTTTTCATGTAGCATGTTTTTTGAGTGGGCAGTGAAACATTCACCTGTTCTTCACCTCGAATCTGAACAGCCCTTTCCAACACTCGCTTTGAACTTGTCAAGTGATATTCTGCTCTGTGAACTTGCAGATGCATTTTTCTGGTCTTCTAAATGAGACACCGTGAGCTTTAGAGGGTTCTTGTGATTTTTGAATCTGCTATGATCCCCTGGGCTCTTGACAATGGATAGCAAACATGCATTTCTTATAACAATTCTTAATTTCTTCCCACTTGTTAGCCTGTCTGTTGTATAGGACGGACTTAGTTTGCTCTTTCAAAATAAAAGCTCATGCAGGTTACAACACAAAGTTCATCATAAACTTGTTGAGCACAGGAATATACTGGGGATTCAGACAGACAAAATATCAACTGTTGAAATAAGGAATGGCAAGTAAATCACTTGGGTAAGAATTATGCTCAATGATAGACTCAAATTTCTCCTTTTCCAATGATGGTGACAACTTTATAGCTTTGTGTCTGTGGTGTGAGTGTGTGTGTGTATCTGTCGACAAGTACACCACTTACTAGTGACTATTTCTGGGATGAGATCACAGAAGACTTACATCTTCTAGATTGCATATTTGTCTTAACATTTGCATTTATTACTATAGCAAGTATTTTCCATTCTAAGCAGAAAGACAATTCAGAATTTAAAAAGAAATAAAAACTTTTATGAGAGTTTCATAGCTGCCCACAAGTACAGTCTTTCCTACACATGAAAGTGGGACACTAAAACACACTCATCATGAAGTTTCCACAACAAAGAAGAGGGATTTGGGTTGTCTTAACACTTTTTTAAAAAATATTTTATTTATTTATTTGACAGAGAGAGAGATCACAAGTGGGCAGAGAGGCAGGCAGAGAGAGGGGGAAGCAGGCTCCCTGCTGAGCAGAGAGCCCGATGCGGGGCTCCATCCCAGGACCCTGGGATCATGACCTGAGCTGAAGGCAGAGGCTTTAACCCACTGAGCCACCCAGGCACCCCTGTCTTAACACTTTTAACTGGCTGCAAAATGCACCTCATAAAGTATTCTTGATGTTTACAAATCTTGTAATATAATCACATAAGAGTTTTTAAAGTAAAATATACATACTTTGGGAAATTTAAAAAGTTAGCAGTGATTTAGTAGAGAAAATTTAATTTAAAAATCTTATTAAAACCTAATCTGGGGACGCCTGGGTGTCTCAGTTGGTTAAGCGGCTGCCTTCGGCTCAGGTCATAATCCCAGCGTCCTGGGATCGAGTCCCACATCAGGCTCCTTGCTCGGCAGGGAGCCTGCTTCTCCCTCTGCCTCTGCCTGCCTCTATGTCTGCCTATGCTCGCTCTCTCTCTCTCTCTAACAAAAAAACAAACAGCAGGGAGCCTGCTTCCCCCTCTTTCTCTGCCTGCCTCTCTGCCTACTTGTGATCTCTGTCTGTCAAATAAATAAATAAAATCTTAAAAAAAAAAAAAACCTAATCTGGTCAGTTTTGCAAAGAGAAGGAGCAAATGTTAAGCCACTTAATGGAGACATAAAGAACTGACTTCTTCATAAGTTTTAAGGTGCCTACTAAAAAGCACATTTTAAAAAGAGTCATATACTTCCTAATAACATAAAGCCTTCCAAAACTAAATTTGTATATCTATAATTTTTAAACAGATTTTCTTTCTTTATTTATTTGAGATAGCAATCACTTCTTGGCCTTTTGGCTAAGATCAAGTGTATTTATTTGAGATAGGGAGCACCTAAGAGGGGGAGGGAGAGAAGCAGACACCCTGCTGAGTGCAGAGCCCCAAGTGGGCTCCATCCAATGACCCTGAGAGCATGACCTGAGCCAAAACCGAGAGTTAGATACTCAAAAAACTGAGCCACCCAGGTAACCCTATAATTTTTTAAAAGACTTTATTTTTCCACTTGAGTGAGGGGGAGCACAGAGGGAGAGCAAGAGGAAGAAGCAGACTCCTCCCGAGCAAGGAGCCTGACGCAGGACTCAATCCCAGAACCCTGGCATCATGACTTGAGCAAAAGGCAGATGCTTAACTGACTGAGCCACCCAGGCGCCCCTGTAATTTTTTTAATATAGCAATTGCTCCATCTGTAGTCAAATGTGGAAATCTGTGTAATTTCAACCATGTTACTATTACAAAAATGAAAGTCCTGCCTCCTGTATCACTTCTTCAAAAACCTATTTCTGTTGCAGTGCAGTTCAGTGGGCATTGAAGTTTCAAGCTTCATCTAAAGTTATGATTAACTATTTGGATATTTATTTGACTTGAAACCAACTTGTCTCAATTAAACTGTTCATTACATCAATCTTTGCTGAATGTTTGCTAGTGCCAGGTACTGTCCTGGCACTTGGGATACATCATAAAGAGAACAGCGGGGGCTGCCTTCATGAAGTCTCTATGTAGGAAAGAATAAAAATGAACATAATAGATGTGTAGGTTCTGTAGCACATTCTTATTAAAGTTATTTGGGGGGTATATTGGTCTACTAGGGTTGCCTTAACAAAATACCTTAGACATTTATCCCACTGAGCCACCCTACTGCCCCCCATTGCAGGGTTTTGAGTGGAGGTGTGACATGGTCACACCTATCTATCCATGTAGTAATGAAATTATTATTTTAAGGCATTTTGGTGAATAATTAATGAGGAACGCACATTTACATTTGACCCTTGAACAAGATGGGTTTGAACTGCATAGGTCTACTTAAACACAGACTTTTTTTCAGTAAGTACAATACACTAGTATAAATTTAATTTCCTTATAATTTTCTTCTTGATATTTTCTTTTCTCTAACTTACTTTAAGAATACAGTATACAAAATACATGTTAATTAACTGTTTATGTTATAGGTAAGGCTTTCGGTCAACAGAAGGCCATCAAGAGTTGAGTTTCAGGGAAGTCAGAAGTTCCTTGTGCAGGGGTCATTACCCCTACCTAACCCTGTGTTGTTCAAGAGTCAACTGCAGATTAACTGCATCTTTTATAACCTTGATTTAAGTCTAAATTTAAAGTCAAATTATCTGGAGAACTTCCCACTTACAAAGTTTTCCAAAACGTGATACATACATAAGTAAGCCTTCCTTCTACATATCTATTACATTTTCTTTTTTCTTTCTTCTTTTGAATGTACACGGTTACACATTTCATGTGTTCATTTAAATCTTTTGAACTAAATTTTATCTAATTATATATACTTAATATCCATGTTCTAAGATACTTTTGAACAAAGTTCATTCTGTGGTAGCTTGGTTATACAGATATACAGAGAACAGTCAGAAATGACATTACTTTGTGCCCTTTACAAATAAATAATACTTTGAGGGCTAATTGTGTACCGTTGTAATACAAAGTCTATTTCATTCTGTTTGGCTTTAACAAAATCATGGTCATGGACTATCTTGCATTCAAGAGAAACAGAAATTGGATTGTTACTTATCATTTCTATGACTTCTTTGTCCATTAAAAAAAAAACATGTTTTTAAGATAGTGGGTAAAAGTTGATGCAAAAACAAGAGTAGGTTCACTGTTAGGTAAAACTGTGAAACAGGTCAAGTTTGGCTTCCTCTTCCTCTTTTAGTTAGGGAAATTCATCAAAGTATTTCCAGCCCCTAGCAGGGTACCTAGCACCTAGTAGGTGCTCGTTACTATTCGTTTAATGAGTCGTGATTTCCCTAAGACATCTCTTAAACTGATTCGTTGGTGATTTTGGTGGTCGTGCATCCTTGGAGTACTTGCATCTTAGCAGATTGCCTCAGAGGAAGTGGGCAGCCTCTGCCCAAAGTTAGGAGCTACTGGTTGAACCTCAAATGTCAGTGGGGAGTGTTTTAAAGTGCAGAACTTCCCCCCAAGAGCATCACTGGTCACAGCCCCAGTCACATCCCTGATGGCTATTTCCTCTGCTTGTCACGGGGTCATGTAGAGTGGCATTCGGTATACTGCCTGAAGACATCACACCCTGAATTATTTCTCTTGATTCCCGTGCAAAAAATACACGAACTGCTGATTCTAACGCAAATCCTGTCCATTTGCAGACAACTTGCTTACAGTGTGCCACCAGGTCGGACCTGAACCTCGCTCCGGGTCCTCCCGAGCACGTACGACTTGCCGCACACGCGGTGGCACAGAGCCTGGGCGGTGAGCGGGGCGCAGCAGCCCGTGGGGCCCGTGCCGGGCCGGCCCGCGGCGAGGCGGCCCACCCTCCGCGTGCTGACCCCGCGGCCCCGCGGCCGGGGCGCCGCTGTTGGCAGGTACACAAACGCGTTCGAAGAGCCGAACGGAAAGACGCGCGTTCGCGCTGGACTGCTTGCATGGCGGCTCCGCTGCCTTTGCAGATGGCTCTCTCCCGGTCCCGAAGGCAGGGAGGCTAGTCTGCTAGTCTCCGTCGCGGGGAACCCTCCTGCCTCTCCCAAGCCGCCCTCTGCTCCCACACTAGGACAAGACGGCTCTATGCTGCCGGAGGAAGCGGGCGCCGCGCAAGGGCTCGGTGCTCGCCCAACGACGGTCGCTTGCTCCTGGGTCTGACACAGCCAGTCCCGCGGGGCACAGGCAGGGCGAGGGCCCCAGGCAAGCCTCCCGCGCGCTGGGAGAGACCCCCGAGGCCCCGCACCCTGAGGCTCGGCCCGTCCCCTTCCCCGCCCCGTCCCCCTCCCAGCCCCATTGGCCTGGCCATCCCACGCGTCACGCCTGCGACGTCGACGCGCCCTACCGGCGAGGGGCGGGGCGAGGGGCGCGCGAGGCGGGGCAAGCGCGCACGCGCAGGCGGTCGGATCGGGTCCGGACGGGGGAAGGGAGGGGGTGGTGTTCCCGGTTTCCTGGGTTACCTGAGGGGGCGGGGGTGGGGAGTTCTCGGCGGCGGCGGCGGCGGCGACGACGGCGACGACGACTGGGGATTCTCCCGGCGAGTGCGAGCGCGCGGCGGCCGCCACACAGCAGGTAAAGGCGGCCGCTGGGCGCCGATGACGCCGGCCGAGGGGTCCCGGACACCATCCGCGGCCTAGAGGGACAGGGGTTTGGGGGTGGCGGCGGTCAGCCGGGGCTGGGGGCGCGGGGGACTCGGCCCCAAGCCCGTCCTCGGGCGTCCTCCCGGCTCCGGCCCTCCGAGACGTCTCCGCACGGCGCCCGGGCAGCCCCGGCGGGCGGGAGCTCCTCGCTGCCCCCAGAACCCTGGCGGCGGCCGCTCACCGCCAACTTTATCGCGGGGCGCGGGGGCGGAGGTCGAGTCAGCTGGTGGCGCCCGGCGGCTGGCCGGGTTGTGTGTGTGGTCCGGGGCGGTGGCACGGTCTCCCCCGACCGGGCCCGGGCCGGCCGGGCGACGGCGGGAGCCGACGGTTTCGCGCCACCACCCTTGCGGCGCTCCCTGTGCTCCGGTCCCGCCGCGCTCCCCCGTCTGTCATCTCCCCCTTGTGCCTTGCTCCTCTGCCTCTCCCGTGCCTGTGACACCCTTTCCGGGGAGCGAGACTCTCTGAGACGTCTGCCGCCTGCCCGGGCATCACTGCAGCCGGGCTGAGGTGCCCCCGCCTCCGGCAGAGTAATGACCCAGCGAGGCCCCCGCCCCTCCCGACCCCACGGTGTGGGGGTCAGCGGGCTGCTGGGGAGCAGAGGCTGCGGTCAGAGGCTCTAAGAGCCGCTCCCTGGGCTCCCTTCTTACCGGGCTGGACAAAACCAAGCAGCCCCTGTGTGCTCCACAGACTCCACACACCCAGCGCCAGCACTTGGCGAGGCTGGTGTAAGCAGGTAGAAAATGTGAAGGGAGCGGGCCAACATTCCCCTGAACACTGAATCCAGCTCTCTTTCTCCCCAGGGTTTGTTGAACACATTGATAGGACAAACTGAACTGGGCTTTTCTTCCTGATGGCTCCTGGCTGGCCTGCTGCTCCTTTAAACTTCCACACCCAGAAACCTTAAGCTAATAAAGATGTTGACTCGGAGCTTTCATTTGATAGATGCAGTTATTAATCTGGGGTATCTGTTTTAAAGAGCTTTACAACTAGTCAGCAACTTTTTCCCTAATAGCTCTTTGCTATCCTCCATATTGTTACTGCCTAAAGATTGGAGAATTTGGAGAAGAGGAGGAATTAGGAGAAAATGGGTTATTATATAATTCAACTCACATGGAAGCAGTTTGAAAGCTATAAAATGATATATAAATTTAGTAAATATTTATGGAGCATGTACTGTGTGCCAGTTTTCTGCACAGATAAATATCCCCTCCTTCAGGGTGCCTGAGTGGCTCAGTGGGTTAAAGCCACTGTTTCCGCTTGGGTCATGGTCCCAGGGTCGTGGGATCGAGCCCCGCATCAGGCTCTCTGCTCTGCGGACAGCCTGCTTCCTCCTCTCTCTCTGCCTGCCTCTCTGCCTACTTGTGATCTCTGTCTGTCAAATAAATAAATAAATCATCTTTAAAAAAAATATCCCCTCCTTCATGGAGCTTACATTCTAGTGGGGGATTTCAGATAATAAAATATGTGCTATGTCATTTAGTGTTAAGGACTATAGACGAAAAAGCAGGAAAGAGGGAGGATAAGGGAAAATGGTTGTAATTTTAACGAGAGGTAGCCAGGGGACACTTCCTGGAGAATGTGGCATTTGAGCCCAAGATCAGAGGAAGAGGGAAAGTACTCCATACCCCTCTCTAGGGGAAGAGTGTTGAAGCAGCAGGAAAGGCACTTAGAAAAGCTTTGAGGCAGGAGTGTACAGGGCATGTTAGAGGACAACTCAAAGGCTGATTTGGCTATGGTGGAGTGAGTAAAGTAAATGCAGTAGAATTGAAGTCAGTTAAGTAGGAATGGGAAATCAGGTTGGGTGAGGCCTTGTAGGCGGTCTTGGTCTAACATTATGAGTGAGAAGGGGAGTCATCCCTTTGACTAGAGAAGAGATACAATCAGGCTTTTTAAAGGGTCACCTCTGTGACTGGAGTGGAGAATAGAGTGGAGAGTAGGCAATTTGGGCCAGGGGGAGGGATTGGGCAGCAGTGGAAGCAGGGATGTTAGCTCAGGGACCCTTGCCATAATTCAGGCCAGAGGTGATTATAATTTGGACCAGAGTGGAACTGATGGAGTGGTTGATTTCCGGATGAACTGAGGATAAACTCAAGAGGAGACTTACAGTCATCACTGTGTTTTTCCTAAGTGAGTGTAAAGATGAAGTACACATGTACTGAGATGAGGTTTATGAGGGGTTGGTTAGAAAACAGTAAAATGAGATGTCCAAGTAGAGATTATTAGCAGTCGATTGCAGTAACTTTGTACTGAAGGTGTTACATTACCTTGACTTTACCAGGGGCCTAATCTTTTCACCCATAAACTGCCAAATTTTTTTCCATACTTATTTTCTTTTTAGTTCTTTTGGACCAACTTAGTCATTTCATTTCACCAAGGGCAGTTTTGTTCTTATATGCTTGCCCTCAGAGCATCTGTTTGTTAGTTTCAGTTGTAGAGAAGACCATATAATCCAGAATTTCAGAATACCTTTGTAACTTGAACACCTCAAATGATTAATCTTTTCCCAAATTATGTTTAGATGGCTGGCTTAAGTTCAAGAATTTTTTTTGAGTCTCAGAAATCTTGTTATCAAACGTGGCTTCACTTGGCCATTTGTAAAATTACAATGGAAATGACCTGTATTTTTAATACTTTATTAATGAGTCAGTAATATAGAGGGATTATCCTAATTCTTTAGTTTCATTAAAGATGTCTTGAGATAAATGGGCCATCACATGTTAAATGGAGATCTTTTCATCAAATTATGCAGTATTTGGAACAATAGAATTTGGCCTGTAAAATATGTATCAAAACTATATCAGGCTCCTAGAATTTAAGGTCTAACCCTCACATTAAGAACCCAGGTTATAAACTAGTGTTTTTAAATGGATTTGCAACCTAAAAATATTCTGAACGTGTATTTAAAAAACTGTCAGATTCATAACTAGTTATAAGATGAACTTGGAGTCAGTGGGAACACCATATTCTCTTGGATCCTACTTTCTTTTGCTATTTCTTCTCACCAGTATTTGTCCTTGTTTGTCTTAATTCTCTTGGCCTTGATTTATAGTAATTGAGAGAGACCTGATACATTTGGAAACTTTGAATGCTTTTTAGGTCTAATAAGGGGGGGGAATCTTATTTAATAATATGAAAACATAATGCTTAAAGTGTGATCCTTTTAATTCATCAAGAAAAGAATTAAACAATTTTCCAAAAGGCTAGTCATCGTTGCATCCAAATGTGACTACTTGAAATTGAAACTCCAAATGCATGAGGAAATAAGAGAACTTCCAACCACTTTAAATGAGTGGAAGAAATAGATGAACGATAAGGGAGAATACTGCACATACTTAGAAATGCTTATACAACTGTAATCACTCGTCTTTACAAAGTAAAGAAGATAGAGGATTTTTGCCAGAAACCTGAAGAATTACGTATTTTAAATTTAAGAATGGACTCGGGGGTGGGTAGTGAAGCCTAGAAACTATACACTGAACATCTTGACACTAAGTGATTCCTAGAAAAATTATAAATCAGATTGCCAAGCAAATGCTTTGTAATTTGTGATTAGAAAACAAGGTACTGATTATTAAGACACAGAGTTGTTTTTTTTTTAAATATTTTATTTATTTATTTGTCAGAGAGGAGAGACAGAGAGAGCACACAAGCAGGCAGAGAGGCAGGCAGAGGCGGAGAGAGAAGCAGGCTCCCCGCCGAGCAAGGAACCCATGCGGGACTCGATCCCAGGACTCTGGGATCAGGACCGGAGCCAAAGGCAGCGGCTTAACCCACTGAGCCACCCAGGCGTCCCAGAGTTGTTTTTTTAAGAACAAGTCATACTAACCTCTTGCTCACTTTGCCAAAAATGTGATAATATTAAATAATCTTTTTAAGTACCTCTCATCTTACAGAGTGCATTCCCACTTATTATTGTATTTAACTCTCACAACATCCCTGTGAAGTAGCATCAGAGGAGGAGGCCTCAATGGTAGGAGCCCAGGGACAGGAAGGGGACAGATGTAGATTTTAGGAAGGACTTACTTAGATACAGGATAAAAGAAAAGGAGGAATCAAAGTGGGCTTTAAGGATTCTAGATTGTCTGACTGGGTGAATGGTGACACTGGTAATTGATCTTAAATTTGAAAATATAGGTGGAGGAACAGATTTGGAGATGTGAAATTCATCAGTTCACATCAGTTTGGTGAATATAGTTATTTTTTAATCAGAACCAAGTCACATGTAATTAAAATTTTCAAAATATGTAGGTCACTCTGGAACTCAGAAAAGTCTTAACCAAATAAAAAGTCTTCATTCATTCAGCAAACACATCCTTTCAAATACTCTTGATAAGGAGGAGAGGACAGTGGGTAGAAGCTTAAGTGGGGAGATGTGATTGGGGAAGGTTTGTTTTTCCTTAAAGATAAAAGATTCGGGGCACGGGGTGACCCAGTGGTTTAAGCCTCTGCCTTCGGCTCAGGTCATGATCCTAGGGTCCTGGGATCAAGCCCTGCATCGGGCTCTCTGCTCAGCAGGGAGCCTGCTTCCTTCTGTCTCTCTGTGCCTATCTTTCTGAGTACCTGTGATATCTATCTGTCAAATAAATAAATTAAATAATCTTTTTTTAAAAAAAGAGTCAAGGAACTTTAGTGGACTCATGAGAAGGGTCCATTGAAGAGGAAAGAAAATTAAAGTCACAAAATTGAAGTCTCAAGAGAAAGAAGATAATCAGACATAAGGAAATGGAAGGGTTGGGAACGAGAATGCAGGTGAAAGGGCTACCTTGAAGAAGAGCAGTGATGCATCTTCCTATTTAAAAAGAAGAAAAGGAAATAGAGTAGGTACCGATAGAATATAGGTACACGTCCAGGATGGTATCTCTTGTCTCTGTGGAGCCAGTTTATCTGCTGAAATTGAGGCAGAAGAGCATGGGTTGGGGTGTGTTCATGGGAACAGTTACTGTTGTGATTGGGAAAGGGGCTTGACCAGGGACCACTGACCTAATTGCTGGATAGTGATAAACATCCTTGAAATCACAAATGAGGAAAGCAGCCCATCAGAATGGTTGAGTTTTCTCCAGTAGCTCTATGTAATGGTGCAGAAAGCACTGAATCTGGATGAGGATTGGGAGGGAGGGTATGATATAGAACTTGGGTTGGGGGTTGGTATAAAGTCAAGAGACTGAGTGATGATGAGGTTGCTAATGGAAAGGCTGAACCAGAGGTATCCTGCTTGATTAAGGAAGACAGCCAAGCCAAGATGGGTCTGATGAATGTGCAGAACAAAGAGGGAAGAATCTCAATGAGTAAGCTGTAGGATTCATGGAAGTAAAGGAGTACTAGGGATGGGAAAATAGGCACATGATGTGAGGTCCTAACTTTAAAACTCTGGAGTGGAAACAGTTGCGGGCGATGATATGGGCCAGTGTACAACCAATGATAGTAGGTAGCCAAGATAAATAGTGCTAATTACAGCAATTGTAATATTAATAAAAGCTACCATTTATGGAGTACTGTATACTAGTCACCATATACATGCCTTCCATAGGTCTTCCATCATACTAATTTTTCACAACCACCTACTACCCCATGCTTACCCTCTACAAAGTAGAGGTCATTGAAGAAGAGGAAATAGGGGCACCTGGGTGGCTCAGTGGGTTAAGCCACTGCCTTCGGCTCAGGTCATGGTCTTGGGGTCCTGGGATCAAGCCCCACATTGGGCTCTCTGCGGGGAGCTTGCTTCCTCCTCTCTCTCTGTCTGCCTTTCTGTCTACTTGTGATCTCTGTCTAATGAATAAATAAAATCTTTTAAAAAAAGAAAGAAGAGGAAATAAAAGAGCTCTGAATCCTAGTAGATAGAGATTATTTGTTCTTATAGGTAATGCAGCCCTCAGAATAACAGATCTTATATGGAGAGGAAGCAGGAGTTGTATGACAAAATTCTCAGTAAATGGAGATGAAAGACTCAAAGTTAGTAGTTGACAACTATAAATATAGCTATAATGTAGCCTTAAAAATGGATAAAATGGTATAATAATGATGCACAAGTCACCTTGGAAACCAGGTGATAACCAGAATAATGCTAACTTGTCTTCCTGGCCTGGGATCTGGGTGTATACAGTGATGTATTAAGAGGAGGAGATGAAATGATTGCCTTATGTAAAGGTGAAGGATATAATGATGTTTCTTAGCAATGGAACTAGGGTTCCTAAAGCTAGGGAGTAAAGAATCCAGGCAGGAAGAAAGACTCATCTAGTTGTGTGTAAAGAAATCAGGAAGGATGGATGGGCAAGTAGGGTGATCATATAACTTATTGACCAAACAAGTGTTATTTTGAAAATGAAAAGAATGTTGTTAATAGTTACTCTGGGACAGCACGCACAAACCAGAACTGTTGTAGGCAAATCAAGATGTTTAGTCTTATTAGTGACAGGTAACTAGAGGAGCTATCACCTTGGAAAGGGACTGTGGATGTTGAGAATGAATGGACCCCTAAATTAGAGGGACCCGAATGGAGCTTACTAGGCTAAGATTATTTTCTTTAGCTCTATAATACTGCCCTAAAATGTTCTGGGTATGTTTTGTTCTATAAGAGTGTGGAGATTTGAAAGAAGTTCTGGATTCATCTATATATGAAAATCTATCCATCTCTATAGGAAAATTTGGAATCCATTAACGCATAGGTCATACTAGAAACCTTAGAAGTAGATGAGATCATCAAAAGAAAACACAAAGAGAAGTGAGGCAGTAGATAGAATCCAGAAGCTCACCAACATAAAGGAGCTGGTAAAGAAGATTCCAACTAAGGAGACTGAAAAGGAGTGGTTAGGCAGGGTAGAAGGAAAGCCAAAAGAGATTTGTTATCTCATAAATCCAGAAAGAAGAGAGATTCAAGAAATGAATGATTTTCGTTTCATATGCCTTATGTTCTTCAGAGAGGTCGAATATGATAAGGACTGGAATATGCCCTTTGGCAATTAGAAAGTTGTTGTTGATCTTGGCCTGACTACTTTTGGAAGAGGAGTGTGGGCAAAAGTCAGACTGAGGTGCACAGAGAGGTGAGGTGAGGTGAGGTGGGAAGACCACTTCAAGTGGAGACCACCCTTGAGTAATCTTGAAAGAGGGAGGTATTAACAGGATATACATATATATTTACTTTAGGCAGTAAAGAAGCCAATGGAGATAAGGGGTTAAAAACTAGGAGGGAGCTGGATTTCCAACAAATGCCTCCCGGTTAAGGTCTACTTAGTAATTTTGTTGTAATGGAAATAGTGAAAGTAAGAGGAAGAGATATTTTAAATCAAGTATGGCAAACTTTGTAATAACTACAACTTATCAGAAGCTGAAATAGGTAGAAAGTGTTTATTGAAGAGAGAGAATTCCTAATTTGGTGAAATACTGAAAGGTGACATTTAGGTTGTGGACTAACTCTAGGGTTCCATTTTTTTTTTCCTCTTCATTTTTTAGGGGAAGGATGGTGTGTACACATAAGCATAAGGCTTATTAGTTCAGGATTCCTAATCCCATAACACTGTT